>WWET01000694.1:550240-583315 GCA_011038615.1 Limnodynastes dumerilii
GGATCAGAAATATTTAAATAGAGTCTATCTCTCAGGACTCTGTGGGAGCAATTGGTAATCTCTTACAAGTGTTAATTTGTACGATTACCTGAGTGTAAGGCCAGCTTTAACGATATGATTGCTCAAAAACCATAAGAAAGTAAGTTGTAATGTACTCATTCCAACTTATTGGGGGTGTTGGTCTATAAAACAATGGGCAGTGTGTTCTGCGGTACGTATAGATTCATTGCTGGCTTTTCTCTTTATTAAGAAAATGTCAAAAGCCGCACACAAATATCACACTCCACCTTCTGGGATAGTATAGAGGTTGTGAAAGTCTAAACGTGGTTCCTACCACAGAAACGCCTCTTTTGGAAAGTACAAAGTGACTTCATCTTGGCAAGCGGTTTATAACCACAGAAATGTAGAAATTCTGAAATTAGTTTGGAGCCATGTGCCTCGCTTTAGAACAAAGCGTGTTGTGATGGAAGTGTGCAGGTAGGAGCTTTTAACAAACAAATACAGGACAGCATTGCTTGTACAGGTCTCCTAGACATACCTGGCCAACCTGTGGCTATCCAGGTGTTGTGAAACTACAAGTCCTAGCATGCTTTGTATGCATAAGTATAGATGATACCTGACAAAGCATGCTGGGACTCGTAGTTTCACAACACCTGGAGAGCCACAAGTTGGAAGGGCCTTTCCTAGACTCTAAGGCAGAGGTGGTCCTAGTTGCTGCAGAACCAAGGAAAAAATTTAAAAGGGGTCCTGTAAACAAAAAACAGACCCTCCATTAAAATGATAAAATGATTGGTGAATAACTCTAGCCATCCACCAATCAGTAATAGAGACTGCCCTGCACTCTGATTGGTGGATAACCAGTGTTATCCACCAGTCAGTATGTCAGGTTTCTAGGTTATGACAGCAGGACTGTGTGTCTGTTGCTTGCCTATTATATCTGTGAAGTGCTACATGTGGGTGCCCCTGAGTTTCCCATTAGGCACAGAGTCCCAGGCAGTGCCCTATGTGGTCTATCCCATAGGCCTTTGCTCTACGGGGTCTACAGTATTTACTGTAGTAAAAATGGTTTGAATCCAGACTAATGAAAAGGGAGTGTTTCCTAATTGCTAGGATAGTAAAACATTACTATCTGTAAGCAGTGCATTCCCAGGATGGATCTGAATCCTCAGGAGTTCTGACCCGGTAGTATGGGTACCAGGTGGTACAAGGTAGGGTCCTTGGGCCGTAAAAGCAAGGGGACTGGTTTCCCATCACGCATATGTAAAGCTAGATCCACTAGGGATCTGGAACCTGATAATTAAATGTCCCCGTCTGGTAATCCCCGACAAACTCCTCCTCCAACACTCGCAAATTTATGGGATACAAATTAGTGGTGAAATAAAATGCTGATGCTGTGACAGGAAAGAGAGAGGGAGAGGGAGAGAGATTCAGTATATGAATGACCCTACAGGAAGCCATTCTGACCACCTCATTTGTCAAGTTAAAGTCTATTCCATTGTTCCTTTGTTTCCCTTTATCTTCTATTGACTTTCTTATCTTTTCACCTATCTCTGGCTTCATAATGTTTCCCTGGGATATGGGGTTATGTTGCAAGCGTTGTTATTGCAGCCTGTACCAGCAGCGCAGTGATAGAATACGGATTGAATAGAGTGTTGTGTGCAGTTGTGTTTAGATTGGAAGAACAGTGTTATACAAATTTCTGGCAGTTAAACTTTTCTGTTTATTTTCTTTTTATTAAGTATTCACAAAAAGAAACCCAAGAATAATGCTCTTAAATGATCCGGTGCCAGGATAAACGGGATTTGGAAATAATGACTAATAACTCAAATGACTGGGATGGTGCAAGATTCTCTCATGGGAGTGACCCCCCCCACCACCACTAGCTTCTGCTGTACCTTGGCTTTTTAGTATTGACATCTCCCCCTTATTCTTTTCCCCCTACTGTTCCTTATATACCCCTCTCCCTGCTTTATATATACCCTCTACCCCACTTTTCTCTCTATACACCTCCTTCCCTACAGGTCCCTCTATAACCCTCTATCCTCACTACTCCCTCTATACCCTCTCTTCCTACTATTACCCCTATACCCCTCTCTCCCTACTAACACCTCAATACCACATTGTTTCCCAATGAACTCTCTATACCCCTCTCTACACACTGTTCCCTCTATACCCCTCACCCCCACTGCTCCCTCTATACCCCTCTCTCACCATTGCTCTCTCTCTATATCCCTCTCTCTCACCACTGTACCCTCTATACCTCTCTCCCATCTACTCCCTCTATACTGCTCTCTCCTCACTGATCCCTCTATATCCCTCTCTCCCCATTGTTACCTCTATACACCTTTCTCCACTGCTCCCTCTATACCCCTCTCTCTCACTCTGCACTCTATATCTTTCTCTCACCACTGTAACCTCTATACCTCTCTCCCATATACTCCCTCTATACTGCTCTCTCCTCACTGATCCCTCTATATCCCTCTCTCCCCACTGTTACCTCTATACACCTTTCTCCACTGCTCCCTCTATACCCCTCTCTCTCACTCTGCACTCTATATCTTTCTCTCACCACTGTACCCTCTATACCCCTCTCTCCTCACTGCTCCCTCTATACTCCTCTCTCCTCACTGCTCCCTCTATACTCCTCTCTCATTACTGCTCCCTCTATAACCCTCTCTCCCCACTGCTCCTTCTATACGCCTCTCTCCTCACTGTTCCCTATATACTTCTCTCTCTCTCTCACCACTGTTCCCTCTATACCTCTCCCCCCACTGCTCCCTCTATATCCCTCTCTCCCCACTGCTCCCTTTATATTCCTCTTTACTCACGGTTCCCTCTATACCCCTCTCCCCACTGCTCCCTTTATACTCCTCTCTCCTCACTGTTCCCTCTATACCCCTCTCCTTGCTGTTCCCTCTATACTCCTCTCTCTCCACTTTTCCCTCTATATAACTTTTTCCCCACTGTTCCCTTTATACTCCTCTCCTCGATCCTATGGCACAGCAGAGTCCGAAGATCTGTCCAAGGACTGCGCAGTGTGTACATACTACCGTATCCCTTTGTCCAGAGAAGAGGGAACAATGCAAGTACTTCCCCAGATATTGTCTTCTCAACCTGTCCTGCCGTGACCCCCTGTCTATAATACTCCTGGGAAAAATGGCTGCCTTTAGCAGAAATACAGCCAGTTAAAATGACGGTGGAAAGGAGATAGGACAAATAATAACAAACCACAATCTCTCTTTTCAACCAGCAAGAAAAAATTTGTGTCTGATGTCATTGTACATAACCCCAATTAAAGCAAACCAGCAACATAATACAGATCCCGCTGCTCTTTAATCAGACTCCTACTTCAATGTGGTTTTTATTTCCTTGATTTAATAGTTAAAGCTTGCATATTCCATGATGTTATTATATTTCATTTTTCTTAATGATTCATAATACTGATTCTCAAATTAATTTATTTGGAAGGGTCATTTTTATACAAAGATATTATTTATATTATAAGAACAAGAAATGACGTATGTGCAGCCAAGATTTTAGGTTCTGAGGAAAGAAAATAAAAAAGAGCAAATACTTGATATTAAAACCATATTGCACCCAGTTGGATCCTGGGCAGCTTTACCAAAATATACTGATTATCAATGGTTTTGGGGCACCTGTGTTTGATGTCTAAATTTGTGCTCCCTCGGATGCAATTAGGTGACATCTGATTCTTTGGTTTTATGAACGTCCTAAAAATCATGATCACCGATGGCAAGATGTTGGGCCCATGAGGGTAGGAGTTCCAGCTGTAGCGTAAGCGGAGTTCCAATGCTTGATAGCCGTACAATCCTAAGTCCCGCTTGCGAGAGGTGAGACCACTCCTCTCGTATACACAGGACTTCAGCCACCAGGAACCCTCTTAAAATGTATGCATCGTCCACCATAAAAAATGAAGATGGCCCAAACACTAGAGACCAGATCCAGACCTGGTGCACTTTCTGCATGTGCAGGGGTCTGAAAGTCCATACAGATGAGGGGAGTGAACTCCCCCTGTCACTACTCTCTCTCGTGTGGACTTGAGGGCAGATACACTGCTATAAGACAGCCTTAAGACAGATGTGCAGATCAGTGGTCCGTACGACTGCTGATCTGCGAGTAAGTCTTAAACCGTGCCCCACCTTGCAAACTTTTGGTGGGCAGAGGGGAAAAAGCGTGCCGTCAGACGGATCTCCTGTTGTATGGAACTAACCACTGGAGCCCTTCCACTTTGCGTGCGTAATTCGGGTGTCGGACGGAGATATGGAACCCACCCCTAGGATTCTGCTTTAGGGCTAACTGTACAATTAACTTTCCCCCACTACCATGCATAATTGACGGGTTTGGATCCCCGTTGCAAACGGCACTATTTCGATAGGGCTGTTCTCTCTCAGCCAGTCTTGAACTGGCTGGGAAGTTGATTGCTTCTGCCCTGAAGAGCACTGAACGCAAATGGTTAGTATCCCCAACCCTTTCCCTAATCCTTACCCTAACCCTCCCCTTCTATTATCCTAACCCTCCGTTCCCTGCAGCCTGACCCTAACTCTCCCTTCCCCGCAGCCTGATTTTAACCCTAACCCTCCCTAAGCAAGAGCCTAACCCTAACCCTCCCCATAACACTAAAAGTCTCTGGAGAGTTTGCTCACCTGTACTGCGGCGCTTCTGAAAATGAATGGGTGAGTATGCCGATTGGCATACTCACCCATTCAGAAAAAAAACTAAAATGGCCGTCTTTCCAAAATAGAGACAGACAAAAAAGAACTTTCGTCAGTCTCTACTTCAGAAAGACAGCCATTGTAGTAGGAACTCCCAACGGTAATTGACGTACAAATGCCACGCTTTCCCGCCCCTCTGACGCAAAGGCTTCCAGCACTGAAGCCTGGACCCTATTATTATTAACAGGTTTTTATATCCCGCCATCATATTACGTAGCGATATACCATTTTAACAATCAATAAAACATGACTGGGTGAGCAGGAGAGCCTTGCTGGGAGGTTGACAATATGCGTCCTTAAGAAATTGCACACAGGTAGAAGTGTAACAATAATACACTTGCTTCTAGCTCTATAAACACCTGTTTATACATTCTCACCACTAACTGTGCCTTTGTCCATCTCTTACAGGTTCGAGTCTACATCGGAGCCTTTACGAATGGGCAAAATGAATATGCCGACCTTATAGTATTGAGGTTCCTGTCCATGAATTCCATTGTGGATCCATGGATTTTTATCATCTTTCGGACATCAAAATTTCACACCCATGTTCACAGACTTTGTAGCAGAATGAACCCTACAGGCCACACGCAGTCTGAGCTCCTGGAAAAAAGCATTAAAAGTGACTTTGTTGGTCCAAGTTCCTTTTCCAGGATTACTCTGCCATAATCAAGGTTCCTATAGTAGACTGTGGAACGAGATGGTTGCAGGGATGATTTATAAAAAAAAAAAAAAGAAGTACATGAAACGCATCCCATTTGCAACTAATATATATTATAGCCAGGATTTATTGATTTTAATTCATGCATGTAATATTTATACAGGAAGTCTAATTTTTTAAATACTATCTGAGTTTCACTATGAAATCTAAGGACATTTCTTTATAAAGTTTCAATATATAATGCAAATAAAATGCATGATATGAAAGTTATGGAAGGAGAGAAGTTGAGAAGTGAAAGATGTGATAGATAGTTAGGTGCATGGGAACAGATAATGATGGGAACTGGGAAGGAAGGACATTGGTGAGAGACATATTAAAAGCAGAAGTATATACAGAAAGGCGAACTGCGCAGTCAAATATAAGATAGAAAAAAACACTAGTAGAATATCAAATATTGGGGGGAGGTGCTACCCTTTATCAATTCTGAGTGCAATACATAGAACAATAAGAAAAGAAAAATGGAGAACTAATTTGCGGGTCCACACTCAAATTGATTATCATAGGGACTATATTCAAATCATAAGTGGAAAACCAATTGCTAGTAACTAAAATGATACATAAAATGTAACTCTTAATTTATATTGCATTAAAAAAGTATAAGCATATAGCTTGGCAAAATATTCAACAGACAAATGTTTAAAAACCGTTTATAGGATAAACATATAGTTCATGGTACCACTGTAGTTCCACACTAATGACGTGTGTGATCCGGTATGTCCTATACCCAATGGTGAAAACAAAGAAAGTAGTTGAAGCCAATAAAGAGCTATTGGTAATAGAACTCACACTATAATGGGAATAGGGATTAGAGCACCGTAGGCATAAATAGCAGTATTGCTGTATATATTATGTAAATAAACCAAGTGTTCCCTCCCTATTATAGCATAACGTATGGGGAAACACACCTGCTTTAGTGCCTACCGCCTCACGGTGGAGCTACACCCCTTCAATGAAGGAATATATCTGTCCCTTCCTGAGGATGGAGTGCCCACATCCCAAACTAAACTGAACCATCAACAAAATAAATCAAAGGTATGATAACTCAACGGTAGCAATTAAAAAGAAGAGACCGAGGTGCACTGTTTTCCAATTATGATTTGAATATTGTATTTTAAAGCACTAGGATAATCAATTTGAGTGTGCACCCATAAATTAGTTTTTCCTTTTTTCTCCTCTAGTTATAAAATCTGGTTTGTCTAAAAAGAAATCTATTTTGCCTGTGATATATCTGCAGAAGTTTGTGGTTAGTGTGAGTTGTCTTGCGTAGAGGGTGTAGCAATGTGAAAGGAAGAATTTAGCAATGGATATGGTACATAAATGTAGTTTTGAGGTTGTTTAGGGATGGGGTTAGATGGTTGTAGATTGGGGAAGGAAAAAACGTTAGTTAGGGATGTGGCAGAGTGATGTTTCCAGCTGAAGAAGCTATTGTTGAGGGAAGTAGGTGGTTCTATAGAAAGTAGAGAAAATAATTAGGGAAGGGGTAGTTTGTTGTAGCTATGGGAAGGTAGAGGGTAGTTAGAGAAGAGGTAAATGGTGGTAGATATAGGACAATTACAGAGGAGTTAGAGATACGTACGTGATTGTAGCAATGGGAGGAGATGAGGTTAGTTAAAAAAAAAGAGGTGCTTGTAGACAAAGGAAGGGTATAGGCAGAATCACAGCTAACCCTCGGACAGACACTTACAAGGGACCAGCGGCCAAGGGGTATGCACAGGACAGCTTAACCACTCTAGGTCAGGGGGAAGTCACATGAGATCTGCAAATGTAGAGTAGACCTGTACTGGTTCAACTCTAGATATATGGGTTAAAGATCATTGCAAATAGAAAAGATGGTAATAGCTATGAGAAGAGTACAGGTTAGTTACGGATGGGGTAACTGGTTGCGTCTATTTAATTATGGTTGGAACTAAAGTGTTTAGAGTTTATTGTCATAGATTGGTAGAGGTTATAGAGGGAATGTAAGAGTTATGCTAAGATATATGTAGATGTTATGGAGGGGTGTTTAAAGAATTATGGCTAGAGATGGGAAGGTGTTATGGTGAGGTGTATAGGGCTCTATGGCTAGTGATGGGAAGGTGTTATGGTGATATGCGCAGAGAGTATTGGTAAGAGATGGGTGGAGGTTAGTGAGGAGTGTGTGTAGAGAGTTATGGCTAGAAATGGATTAAGGTTAGTGAGGAGTGTGTGTAGAGAGTTATGGCTAGAGATGGGTTGAGGTTAGTGAGGAGTATCTATAGAGAGTTATGGTTAGAGCTGGGTTGAGGTTAGTCAGGGGTGTGTGTAGAGAGTTATGGCTAGTGATGGGTTGAGGTGAGTGAGGAGTGTGTGTAGAGAGTTATGGCTAGAGATGGGTTGAGGTTAATGAGGGGTGTGTGTAGAGAGTTATGGCTAGCAATGGATTAAGGTTAGTAAGGAGTGTGTGTAGAGAGTTATGGCTAGTGATGGGATGAGGTTAGTGAGGAGTGTGTGTGTAGAGAGTTATGGCTAGAGATGGGTTGGGGTTATGGAGTGGTGTATAGGGCTCTATGGCTAGTGATGGGAAGGTGTTATGGTGATATGCGCAGAGAGTATTGGTAAGAGATGGGTTGAGGTTAGTGAGGGGTGTGTGTAGAGAGTGTTGGTTAGGGGTGGGGTGTAGTGATGGGGTGATGGTGATATGCGCAGAGAGTATTGGTAAGAGATGGGTTGAGGTTAGTGAGGGGTGTGTGTAGAGAGTATTGGTAAGAGATGGGTTGAGGTTAGTGAGGGGTGTGTGTAGAGAGTTATGGCTAGAAAAGAAATGGGGTTAGTCAGGAGTGTGTGTAGAGAGGTATGGCTAGTGATGGGTTGAGGTTAGTGAGGAGTGTGTGTAGAGAGTTATGGCTAGAGATGGGTTGAGGTTAATGAGGGGTGTGTGTAGAGAGTTATGGCTAGCAATGGATTAAGGTTAGTCAGGAGTGTGTGTAGAGAGGTATGGCTAGTGATGGGTTGAGGTTAGTGAGGAGTGTGTGTAGAGAGTTATGGCTAGAGATGGGTTGAGGTTAGTGAGGGGTGTGTGTAGAGAGTTATGGTTAGAGATGGGTTGAGGTTAGTGAGGGGTGTGTGTAGAGAGTTATGGTTAGAGATGGGTTGAGGTTAGTGAGGAGTGTGTGTGTAGAGAGTTATGGTTAGAGACGGGTTGAGGTTAGTGAGGGGTGTGTGTAGAGAGTTATGGCTAGCAATGGATTAAGGTTAGTCAGGAGTGTGTGTAGAGAGGTATGGCTAGTGATGGGTTGAGGTTAGTGAGGAGTGTGTGTAGAGAGTTATGGCTAGAGATGGGTTGAGGTTAGTGAGGAGTATCTATAGAGAGTTATGGTTAGAGCTGGGTTGAGGTTAGTCAGGGGTGTGTGTAGAGAGTTATGGCTAGTGATGGGTTGAGGTGAGTGAGGAGTGTGTGTAGAGAGTTATGGCTAGAGATGGGTTGAGGTTAGTGAGGGGTGTGTGTAGAGAGTTATGGCTAGTGATGGGTTGAGGTGAGTGAGGAGTGTGTGTAGAGAGTTATGGCTAGAGATGGGTTGAGGTTAGTGAGGGGTGTGTGTAGAGAGTTATGGTTAGAGATGGGTTGAGGTTAGTGAGGGGTGTGTGTAGAGAGTTATGGTTAGAGATGGGTTGAGGTTAGTGAGGAGTGTGTGTGTAGAGAGTTATGGTTAGAGACGGGTTGAGGTTAGTGAGGGGTGTGTGTAGAGAGTTATGGCTAGCAATGGATTAAGGTTAGTCAGGAGTGTGTGTAGAGAGGTATGGCTAGTGATGGGTTGAGGTTAGTGAGGAGTGTGTGTAGAGAGTTATGGCTAGAGATGGGTTGAGGTTAATGAGGGGTGTGTGTAGAGAGTTATGGCTAGCAATGGATTAAGGTTAGTCAGGAGTGTGTGTAGAGAGGTATGGCTAGTGATGGGTTGAGGTTAGTGAGGAGTGTGTGTAGAGAGTTATGGCTAGAGATGGGTTGAGGTTAGTGAGGAGTATCTATAGAGAGTTATGGTTAGAGCTGGGTTGAGGTTAGTCAGGGGTGTGTGTAGAGAGTTATGGCTAGTGATGGGTTGAGGTGAGTGAGGAGTGTGTGTAGAGAGTTATGGCTAGAGATGGGTTGAGGTTAGTGAGGGGTGTGTGTAGAGAGTTATGGCATAATATATATTGCCAAGGCAACAAAATGAGCAAAACTGGCTTCGGTTGGATGGTCACCACTTTATTACGCCAACATAAAAAAATAAAGAATAAAAAATTCACTTTACATTTTTTCTCTTAAAACACAAAGAAAAGCATTACCTTGTTCCCTTCCCTGTGTCTCTCCCTGCTTCTCTCTTCTGTCTGTCCCACTACTCTGTCCTGTCCCCCACCTCTGTCTGTCTTTTTCTTTTTCATCCTATCCTTATGTCTGCTTTTCCTACACTCTGTCCTGCCCCTTCATTCACTCTCTGCTAACAGCTCTCTCTTCCGTTCTTCTCTCCTGTCCTCTCCCTCCATTCCCTTTTTCTCTGCTCCGTCTTCTCTTCTCTCCTATTCACTCTCTCTATTTGCTCTACCTCTGCTATCTTCTTCTCTTCTCTCTTGTCCTCTCCCTCCATTCACTCTTCCTCTTCTCTATCTTCTTCTCTTCTCTATTGTCCTCTCCCTCCATTCTTTTCATCTGCACCATCTTATTCTCTCCTGTCCTCTTCTTCCATTTGCTCTTCCTCTGCTCTGTCTTATTCTCTTCTCTCCTGTCCTATCCCTTCATTCTCTCTTCCGTCTTCTTCTTTTCTCTACTGTCCTCTCCCTCCATTCCCTCTTCCTCTGCTCCATCTTCTTCTCTTCTCTCCTGTCCTCTCCCTCCATTCACTCTTCCTCTGCTCCATCTTCTTTTCTTCTCTCCTGTCTTTTGCCGATCTGTTGTATTTACGCTATCTTTTTTTTGTCCTTCGTTCAAAATTCCTCCACTTCACATCTCTTCTGTCTTCTTTTGCTGCTTAAGGAGTCTGTGTTCTGCCAACCACCACTAGAGAAACATAATTCTGAAGTAAGGAAATAGCTGTTAATTAGTGTTTAGGGTTGCAGATAGGTTTGAGGCTGGTGTTATTGTAATGCTGAACACAGCAGGCCATACACAACAGTGATGATTATCAGCATGATCATTCAATTGCCAGTTGATAGTGAGGGGTAGATCCAGACCTAAATGCTTACATTTCATTGCGTATTTACGCTAGCATATTTTCTACGCACTCCCCCAGGCACTCCCCTCGCTCGTAGTACTTTGGTCGTTTTACGCTTCCTGAACCGTACCTTAGCTCTTCAAAGCGTAAGTACTGAAGTATGTAATGGATTCACGTACGTACCGATTTAAATGCCTCCCTTCGTCTACAAAGCATAACTACGGGTGTTGTATGGATGACAATCCCCTTTGTTCATAATTACGCTGATAGTACGTACATTCAGAGTTATGTGGCATAACATCTGCCGCACATATGTGCAGTAAATACAAATAGGCGATTTTACGTCAGTGGCTAGTGTAAAATCGCTAGTGTACGTAGCTAAGGATTTGGCCCAATAATCGCTGTAATGAGTGGTCAGATTGGATTTTGCAAATGGGCAGTAATCGTACCAGGAATGTGTCGAGATAACAACCCTGTAAGATAGAGGAAAGTCGATGAGTTCAACCTGTCGGCCATTTTGTGCCAGCAGGCCTGTCAGGAAGCGGCATACAAGCTGATAGCAGTGGCTAAAGAACAAGCTTGGAAACGTGAACAGAAAATAAAAACTGTATCTGGTCGAAAGGGAAAACAGAAGCAAAACATTATGACATGAACGGAATCACGGGAAACACAAAAAGCAGAACAGGTCTCGTGTATAAATCCAGAGTCTGCAGAAGTAACTCTACAGCTCAGGCTAGAAATGTCTCAAAATAACTGAGTTGAAAAATGTAAGAAATCTGTTTCTTAAACCTCGTGTCTAAGGGCACGTTTACACCTTTCCTCTGCTAGGCACAGATTCTAAATGATTGGAGCAATTCTTTGATTGAAAAAGTGAAATTGCGGGTTTGCAAAAGTGGAGATGTTGCCCATGGCAGCCAATCAGATTCTAACTCTCACTTTCCTATTACATACTAGAAAATTCAGCTAGAATCTAATTGGTTGCTATAGGCAACATCTCCACTTTTTCAAATCCCGCAGCTTGGTAAATCTGGCCATATGAGTAGGAGAGTGTAAAATGTGAACACAGAGATGTCTGTATAATGCAGACCAACGCTTGTATATCCTTCCCAATCTTTTGCTCGGTAATCTGATTGCATGAAAATTTTAAGTCTGGTTCTGGCTGCTAATGTGATAAAATCAGGCACGGAAATAGCCTGATGTTCTACAAATGCACTGTACAAAGGAACCCGTCTGAGGCTATTTTTTCCGTATGGAGTTCATTCTCCACATGGGAAACAGGCCCACTCAACATGCGTGGTGGGTGGGAATAGGCATTTAAAGCGTACAGTATGGGCTTGGCTATGTCATTACATATCATCCAGTATTCCAACTTTAAATGATAGATTTATATAACAGAACCTACAAATGCTGCCCTTCTGCCTTTATTATCCATTGTATGGCTTGACATCACCTTCTGCTGACTGTCAGTGTGTGGAACAATGCAGTGCTTTCGAATAAAAAGAAATAAATAAAAAGAGGACTATACAAATCAGTCAGGAGGAAGACAAGTCCAGAACAAACAGGAATTGTGGAGCACAGGGATCGTTTCCTGGAAGACGTGAATTCATAAAGGACGCCTTGTGCTGCATTTAAATATAGTGGACCAGGTCCAGGTCTCTGCAAAAGGAGTGTATTCTGATTGCGAGGATGGAAGCTCAGAGCGCAGCGTAGTATTTAGATCCAATCCAATAGTATCAGTATCGGTTGCAGTCCCTGCTACAATAAGCTGCTTTTAGAATCAGAGATAACCGAAAGTTCCTTTTTGACTGTCTCTATTTCGAAAAAGCAGCCTTTTAAGAATTTTTTTTATGAATTCATTTTTGCAGGACCCGACGCACCCGCAGAACCCGTCCCAGAGTAACCTCTTAAGGGACTTTTAGAGTTGGGGAGGGGGGGTTAGGGTTAGGCTCTTAGGAAGGGAGGGCTAAGGTTAGGGCCATAGAAGGGAGGGGTTAGGGTCAGGCTGCAGGGAGGGGGGTCTTAGGGTTAGGCTATAGAGAAGGGAGTATTAGGGTCAGGGAGAAGGGAGGGTTAGGGTAATGGAAGGGGAGGGTTAGGGTTAGAATTAGGGAAAGGGTTGGGGTTAGTTTTAAGCTTACCATGTTCGGTGCTTCGGGGATCAATTGCTATGTCTCATCGAGGCATAAGCAATCGACATCCCAGCCAGTTCAAAACTGTCCTATCGAAATAGGGGACCCAGACCCTATCAGTATAAACGTGAGGTCCATTGAATAAAACCAAATTAATGAAACCAAAATCTAATTATGGCCCAGATCCAAAGACTGATCTAACTATGTAAGGGGCTCACCACATTACTATACTGTAAGTGGGACAAAATAAGTCCCACCCTGGTCTTTCCCAAATTCTACCCAGTTCTGCCCACAAATAACCATTGTTGTCCAAACACTGCCCATTTAAAAAAAAAAAACATGTCATGCTCCTTTTTTGGGGCTGCGAATCTGGACACTCTGTACGAAAAAAGGGACCGTTAAGAGGTATGATCTATGGAACATTTCTTCAGTTGCCACCAACTTAGAGAATGGCAGGGGTAGACGCTCCAACATGACCCCTTCCACTAGGTACGCAATACTCCGCTCCTGAGATTCCAACTGTCACTCACCTGGTTTTAATTAATTAACTGATGTTTGAAAAAAATTTCTCTTCAACGCAGGTGGTTACTATAGTAACTGATTGTTGGAAGCAGAGTATTTTGTACCTTGTGGAATGGGTCATATTGGAGAGTCTGCAGACGGAGTGCAACACTACGCAATGGCAGGAGCTACTTGATTGGGTCCTGGCTAGACTGGGCAGCCTGTAACACTAGGAAAGAGAGAAGCATAAGGTAGCTCATAGTGGAGCAAGAGAAACAGGCAAACCTTGTGTGGCAAAGCTATTTCTAAAGAAAATAAATTAGAGGTTGTTTAATGAACCAGACCAAAGTAGTTGAGTGTAAAACCCTGCCCCTAAAAACCCAGTCAGCAACTGCCAGACAGCACAAGTAGATCCAAGAAACATTGGATTGGATCCTGAGTTAATAATGATTGCACACACAGCCCTTACATTCTCTAACCCCTAACTTAAACCTTACGCACCCGCCCCATGTAAAATGGGATTAGTGCGCAATGCAGGATCATACATAACAGCTTAGAAAAGCCTCTACTGTATGATACGAACAAGGTGCTCCAAAAGGTAAGTAATGATTCTGGGCCGTATTCAGAGATCCGTTTTTCACTAAAGTTGCATGCGTATTTTTAGGATCGGATCAATTTTGAATCAACAGCTTATGCGTAGTAACTTTTATACGCCGTCAACGTAGAGGATAAGAGTGGAAATGCCTAAGGGACGGACTTCTAAATCGGGCGTGGAAAAATCTGCACCTAAATGCGACGGAAATATACGCACCGAAGGATTTGCATAGAAATGGGTGGGGGGAAGCATTTAGATGATTGAAAGTGGGTGCACTTACAGTTATAGGGCCGGAAATATACGCACCTAAGACACATAAGGTCGGAAGTGAGTGCGGTTAGTTAGGGCAAGTCAATGCAGGTCTAACTTTACGTCCGCACGGAGAAAGCAAGGGGAGTGACTGGATTTTTTTGGTGGGTGTAACCTTCTCCGACTTGCTCCGTAGGTGCCTATATTTGCGGCCCGATTGCCAGACAGATCTCTGAATACGGCCCTCTATCTCCAACCCTCTCCCTAATTCTTACCCTCCCCTTCTATTACCTTAACCCTCCCTTCTCCGCACCCTGACCCTAACCCCTCCCTTCTTAGCAGCCTAACCCTAAGTCTCTCTTCTCCGCAGCCTTACCCTAAGTCTCCCTTCCATGGCCCTAACCTTAACCCTCCCTTCCCCAAAGCCTGACCCTAACCCTCCCCTTAAGCCTAAAAGTCCCTAGAGAGGTTACCCACCTCTCCAGTGGTCCGGCGGGTGGCACTTACAAAAAAGGAATGGATGAGAATGCCAATCGCATACTAACCCTTCATAAAAAAAAATCTAAAATGGCTGTCATTCAAAGTAGAGACAGACGAAAAGGAACTTTCAGTTGTCTCTACTTCGCAATGACAGCCATCAGAGCCATCAACGCCATGCCACCGGAGGCCGTTACGCATCGGAAAGTGTTTCAATGCGGAATGCCTCCCGTATTCACTGGATCTACTATTAACAGCCAATGAGAAGAGCTATCAGGGTGTCTCTGGACTCTACAAGGTGAAAAACAAAATTTTGTTATTGAATTGCATGGTGACAATAGCTGCAATAATGAAATATTCATAACTGCTTCTGAATTTCAGCCAATGCTCCAACAGTACAGACACAAGTTAATGACATCCTTTAGACTCCAATGTTGGTAGTAACAAGTCAATAATATCTGGGATACTGACAAAAAACACTGTGTGACAAGTTTATGTCTGTTTCAGATGGCAGTCAGATTTCCTGTAGTCATTATCACATCGATGTTACAGTAAACAGTATAAAAGCATTCAATTAATTAAAAATGATGGCTGAGACTCGTACATTAATGAAATAATATCTAAAGGCAACTTTCCTTTGCTCATATGCACATCTGATCCAAGGATCATACCTGTTCACATTTGAAATGATAGGACTGGATTTGGATCTAATAATGACAGGGTATTCAGAATGCATAAGTACACGATGCAAGCGGACTGAACACGAGAAACAGCACAGTGGTTCAGTGATTAGCATTTGCGTCTCACATTGCTAAAGTTATGAGTTCGATTCCCAGGCTAGGCCTTACCTGTGTAGATTTTGTGTGTTGTCCTTGTGTCTGCGTGGGTTTCCTTCAGGTGCTCCAGATGTCATGGCTGCTGACTAAATTAACCCCCTTTGTGTGAGTATGTATGTATGTATGTATGTGCTAGGGAACTTAGAATGTAGCAGGGGTGTGTGTGGTAGGGAATCTTGTGTGTGGCTCAGGGGGGTGGGGATTGATAGAAATGACAGGTGTTCTCTGTGGGTTCGAGGGAAGCAGAGTGATGGGTGGTTGGAATGGGCATACTAGATGGGCCGAGTGGTTCTTATGTGCCATCAAAATTCTAAGTAAAATTAAAAGTAAGAACAGATCTAATACCCACTGAAATGCAGTATTCTCAATGTAGTCTACGCAGCATGGGCAGGGGCAGATTGGCAATAGGCCTTACCCAGAAGCTTGCCGGTAGGCCGATAACCTCATGAGGCCACACTGAGGCCGCCTCATCAGGACAGCACATGTTATTTTTTTAATTTTAGCGTATAAGAGCTTCTGCGTCCCGTTCATTGGCTTAGTGCAGGTCCTTTACTGCGGAGGCCTCTCTCAGTAACACACTTCCCCTGAGAGGCCTCCGCAGGACAGGATCAGAATTGGGCCAATAAGGGAGACACAGCAGCTAAAGAACGATCGGCTCCTGCAGGCAGGAAGGGAGTGATTGTCTTACAGTTGGCAGTTGGCGGTCCCAGCTGTTGCTACAGAGCAACAGGCAGCCAATTGCAAGGCTGCCTGTTGCTGAGTGGGGCAGAGGCAGTCTCCTGGTAACTGTAAGCAGATCCCTCCTTTCCTGTCTCTGCGTGGCTGCTGACTGAAGGATCTGTGGTACAGGTATAAGTGTGTGTGGGATTCACCAGGAACTGATCCACCACGTAATCGATTCCCAGCAAGTGCAACACTATAATCGCTGGCTGCCTCAGGGACACTGTAATGGCAGCCGGCTGTATACTATTCAGGGGGTGTGGCTTGCAGGAGGAAGGATGTCATTGATTGACATCCATGATCCACCTATGAACAGCAATACTATGCTGGAGATCCTTCAGCATAATATTGCTGTTCATAGGTGGATTATGGATGTCAATCGGTGACATCCTTCCTCCTGCAACCCACACCCCCTGAATAGTATGGAGCGCAGTTACAGTGTTGCTGAGGCAGCCTGGAGCCACAGCAGAAAAATGAACATATTACACAGGTTTATTTACACTATCTAACTGTTTTATCTAGTAAAAATAAGCATGTGTTATGTGCTTATTACCTTTCTGCTAGCTGTTCTATGATCTCTGTAGTAGCTGCCGTCCTGGATTCTATGGGAGGTGCAAAAGGAAGGATGTCAATGATTGACATCCATGATCCTCCTATGGACAATAATACTGTGCAGAAGGGAGGTGCACTCCAGCATGGTATTGCTGCTCATAGGAGGCTCCTGGATGCCAATCAGTGACATCCTTCCTATTGCACCTCCCCCTGCATAGAATCAACACTCCAGCCACTACACAACGTTCATAGAGCAGTCCTAAGAAAAATAAACCTGGGATGTCAATCACAGATTTACAAATATGTGGCATTATTAACAAAACAATTCATCAAGCCCCTTCCTTGGCATTCAGAGCCCCCTATCAGGAGGGAACAGGTGGTACCAGTTTATGATATTCTTTGACAGTCACTAAAAGCTCACTAAAAGAGCAGTGATCTAGTAAAGGGAGCCCAACCATATTATTGTGGATGATGGGTAGGTAGTGATTTCATTTATTCCCCCATAATGCATTATGAGTGCTGGATGCTATTGGCACAATCACCTTCAAGTAAACTATGGCACTGACATCAATGTAAAACTGGACTCTGGAGGCAAGATCTTGATATTAGGCAGTGGTGACTGACTATCACCCAGATCTTACATCCAGAGTCAAAAATAGCGAATTAAGTTAAAGAAACAAGAAACAAATGTTAACATTCTAAATAACTGACTAATACAATTTTTCTGTCAGTTAAAAACTGAGGTCATCTTACACCTAATGAAATCAGGATTTTCAGTTAAATGAATACTCATCTGTTGTTTTAGTCTGATATTTATACTGTTATCCGTTATCCATTTATTGCGGGGGTGGCCAAGCTCGGGCCTCGTGAGCTACCAGCGGTCCATATCTTCCAGGTTTCCTTGTGGGAGCACATGTGTGTTCATTACTGGCTGATAAATTCAAAAAGATCTACAGTTGGTAGTGATTATCTCACCTCTCACTATCTGAGGAGACCTGGAAAACATGAACCGTTGGTAGCTAACGAGGCCCGAGCTTGGCTACCCCTGATTTATTGGATACTTGCACTCCCTTTTTTGTTTACTCTTAGCCCTTTAGTGTATATAAAAAGAGACTTTGGGGTAGATCCAGAACTACGTTTGCCATTCGTTTATTCGCGTAGCGTATTTTCGTGTGCGTACATTCTATACACTCCCCTAGGCACACCCCTTGAATGTACGTATTTTGTCAAGATACGCTTTCCAAACCCTACCTTAACTTTTGCCAATGTAACTGCAGTGATTCGCACACGTACGTATGAGCAACACGTATTTACGCAGCTAAGCACGCCCATACTGTACACTTTAAATACAAACCCCCGCCTACTTAACGTATTTCAGACGTATTTTGGACTCACGTATTTACGTGACACATACGTGAATGTCCCATACGTTCACAATTACGCTACGTTACTGAGCGTATTTTCTATGGTGCGCATGCGCAGTACTTACCAAAAGGCGATTTTACGTCTCCGCCACGCGTAAATTTGCTCACAAGCGTTGTTCTGGATCTGGGCCTTAGTTCTTACAGTTTTTTGCGTGTGTTGTAATGCTTGTGCAGAATGCTGTTGTTATGTGTTTTATGATCTTATTACCGAGATTAAATGTAATGCATTGCGCCTTGAATGGTTAGAGGCTTTATGGCAGAAATGGACAACAGACTGCCTCATTGCTTACTGTGATCCTCTGCTACTTTCTGTGTTGGATGTCATATTTTTGTCTGTTATAACTTGTAACACTTGTGTAGGATACTGGTGTTGTGGTATTATGTATTTTTTATGCATGTGTCTTATGATCTTATTACCAAGATTGCGGACCGGAATCAGAGATTTAAAACGTGCTATGCAGAGGTGCGTGTTTATTTAGAAACGTCCATAGGCAAATTGGCCTTGAAAAAAAAAAAAGCAGTCGGCAATTTTACAACATTCATATTTCATATTTTTTATTACCTTTAGTGCCTGGCACATTTCTGTCCACATTTGTTGCAATTTTCGGGATTTATGGTACCCATGTGCCGACGGGACGCTCTAATCCCCAGTGCGTCATCTCATTCTGCTTTTTGACTTATTCTAAGTATGATAATGCTGACTGTTTCCAATTTACTTAAAACCCTGTTACGTTCTGCACTTTATAAAAGGCACTTTTTGTACATTTACTGTAAACTGTGCTTATTGTTTGTATTATACAAGATATTTTATTGTTAATAAATTATATCTTATAAAGAGTCATTTGTGTTGCTTTTCAGCACACTCTAAATCAACAGTGCTGGCATTGTAAAGAGGCGCAATGTTGATTGACACATTAAACTTTCTATTAACGTTGCCAGTATACCATTTAAGATATTTTATTGGCAAGGGCCCCCACAAGTTAGTTGTCCAGGGGCCCCCCACAAACCTTGATCCAGCACTGTGTACACTCACTGGTATCCCACACTCTTGGTATCTCCAATACAAGACCTAGTTAATAGTTTACCTACAAATACTCGGGGTGCTGCCCATTGGATGTTTAACAATTTATAGTTTAGAGCAGGGACTAAGAGACTAATATAACTGTGCTTGCCCCACCTACTCTGGTTAGCCCCTCCTACAGTTTATTTTGTTCTGCCCACAGAAGGCCTCTTCCAGATTTTTTTCCAGAGCCAATTTATTTTCCCAATCTGCCCCTGGGCAGGGGAGTAATTAAAGTTGTACGAGGGCTGTGTTCGTAAACGTTAAGGTAATTTGCATGTGCAAGGAAAGTATAGGGGTGTGTACTATCCTTGAACGCACTAATTTTAGGATCGTACGCAAGAATATCCATTCCGTACAAAAGTACTTACTAGCGGCTGTGCATACCTAATTCGGGATCCGGTCCATAGTAGTCGACTGTACCAGAATTTCCAGGAGATTCCTGAATTTCTGGCATTGCTTTCAGAATCCCAGGAGAGCCAACAAATCTCCTGGACCTGAGTTTGAGGCAAATGATTTGATGATATCAAGTCCTGCCCCATCCTTAGTAACCCAATGAATGACAGCTTTGATTAGGCAAGAGATGGGCTTCAGGTTTCATTTGCATAAAACACACCCACAAGCCCCGCCTCCAGGCTGTTGTGTCATATTAAAAGAAGTCGGTAACTATGCTTAAAACGCTTAGCACTCCCACACTGCTCAATTGAAATAATTCCCCCCTGCTACATAGCAGAACAACTTTCTGCTTCCTGTCCCACCCTGCTGTCAGCAGTGGCTCCAGGATGGAACTCTAGATATTGAGGATCCAGGTGCATTCTGGGAAAGTGGTGCTTGTTCTACTAACAAAAAGCAGGCATTTTACAATATAGCTATAAGAAAACGTCTCTCGTTTCATGTCTGGATCCAGTTGATTGTTAACATTCACTTACCTACATCATTTTAATAAAATAGGCTTCAAGGATAAGCCTCTATGGTAAAGTACAGGACTCTAGCATTGCATTATACACACAGAGCATTTTAGTCACAGTTTGTGGTTAAAAGAAGGAGTGCAAAAAAAATGAATGTATTTCTGGCCAAATTCACAATAGTATGCATTTTTTGTAATGTTTGTCCTCCTTAGTTTATACAAGGAAGGCATTTAAGACAATTGTGATTCAAGGGGAAAGCCTGCCCTCCAACGCACACACAACTTCCTATGTATGCTGCTAAATATAAAGTGACAAACAAATTTAGATATCCTCTGCTGGCTTAATGTCAGCATATGGTAGGGACTGGTAAATATTCCATTTTAACTTAAGCTATGTCGCTCCTGATTCTACCTTATTCCACCCATTAACTCTAGTACTGTTCCTCCCAATTCTACCTTCTCCAACCTATCATCTTCAGCTATGTACTTCACAATGCTACCTTATTCAACCCATTAACTCCACTTCTGCTCCTCACCAACTTCAGCTATGTCCTTTATAATGCTACCTTCTATAACCCACCAACTTTAGCTATGTCCATTATGATTCTATGTTCCCCAATCCATCAACTTCACCAACTTCAACTACATCTTTTACAATGCTACCTAGTATAGCCCACCAACTTCAGCTATGTTCCTCACAATTCTACTTTCTCCAAACCATCAACTTCAATGTTCTTCATGATTCCACCTTGTCCATCTCATCAGCTTCAGCTATTTGTGATTCTTCGTGATTCTCTAACCCATCAACTTCAGCTTTCTCCCTCATTATTCTACCTTCCCTAAACCTCAGCTTCAGTTTTTCCTCATGTTTCTACCTTCTCCGGCCCATCAACTTCAGTTAAGTCCCTAATCATTCTACCTTCTCCCACCCACCCATCAACATGAGCTACATCGCATATAATTCTACCTTCACTCACTCATCAATTATAGTTCTTTTCATCATGATTCTACCTTCTCTAACCCTACAACATCAACTTTGGTCATCCTAATTCTACCTTCTCTCATCCATCAACTTCAGCTCTGTCACTTGTGCCTCTACCTTCTCCAACCCATCAATTACCACACCATCCCTCATGATTCTGCTTTCTCTAACCCATCAATTTTAGTTAAATCAAACAACTCAACCACCCATAACTTTAGCTATATCCATTGAGATTTTACCTTCTGTCACCCATCAATTTTAATTCTATCCCTCTTGATTCTACTTTCTCCAACCCATCAACTTCAGGTCTGTCTCTCACAAATCTGCCTTCTCCCACCCTTCAACTGAAACAACGTTCCTCATGATTTTACCTTCTCCATCCCATCAATTGTGCTCCAACCCTCCCAATATCTACATACAGTAGCCAGTGAACTGGATTAGTCCTTTTTTAACTTCTTGGACCCATCAACTCTGGACATTAATTCTCCAGTGTTTGTGAAGAAAATTAACTTGACGCTTCACTATCATTTTTAACAAGTGTATTTCGCCGCCTAGAAAGGCTGATTACCAATGAAACACATCCCGACCTTGAAACATCAAAGACAATACTATTGTGAAATGTGTCCAGTGAGAAAGCATTGTGTCAGTGCCCGGCGTATTTCTGAAAAATTCCCCCGGCGAGTCCCCTTACCCTGACTGTAATCTTCTCCATCTATCACCCTGACCTTAACCCTCCATGTGCCACAGCCTAACCCTAAACTTCCTCTTCTATCATCTAACCTCAACCCTCCCTGTCCTGTAGCCTAACCCTAAATTTCCCCCTTCTAACAGCCTAACCCAGCAACAAACTATAATTTTCTATCTTTAAAATAAAAGTCAGAGAATTCGTTACATACATCTGAAGATATATGATAAGCCACCAGCCACTTACAATGCTTATCTGTTTTGGTCCGAACACTAAAACTGTCCCAACTTTGGGTCATATATCATGTATTTTTAAATTGAGATCTCACACACGGCAGAGGTCCCCAAGTCTCTAAAACAGTTACTCTAAAACAGCGCCCCTTGTCAGCTGCTATCCCAGACAAGCTTTATAAAATGGAAGTTGATCAAATCAGTTTATAAGGTGACATGGAGCAGGTGCTGCAAGGTATGGGGAGTTTACACAAATACAAAAAAACACCCCAGCACTCTTGCAATTACCCAGCAACAAACCATAAAATTCTATCTTTAAAATAAAAGTCAGAGAATTTGTTACATACATTTTCAGATATATGATATGCCACCAGCCACTTACAAGACTATATATATATACGTATGTATATACAGGCTGCTGCATGTATAACACATTAAGCAAGAAGGGAATACCGGGAATAAACATTTATGCCACAAACAAGCTTCTGGTTTTTTTACCCAGCCGAGGAAAGGAAATAATATGCATTATTAAAACAGACACTTGAACAGCTGTTCTGTACCCGCCCTTTACAGATCTCTGAACTCTGTGTAAGAGACCTTTTCAGAAGCAGATCTGGCTCTGTCATACACTGACGAACACTCGCTATAGACGGATGACTGGTGTAACCGTTATCTCAAGACCTTAAAACGTTTTCACATGGAGCTCTACCAATGTTCTTCCAGCCGAACCATCCAGGGAAATTACTCTATGTTAACCAGCTCCCTCATGTTTGTTGCCGGTATCCTGGGTAATGTCATTGCTCTCGTCATATTATGCCAACACAAGCTCAGTGAAAAGAACAAAGAGACCTCTGTTTTTTACCGGCTAGTAACAGGTTTAACCATTGTAAACTTCACAGGGAAGGTTATGGTTTGCCCTGTGGTGCTCGCTGCTTATTCCAAAAACCAGACCCTGTTTCAATTGGCCGACAGCCAAAATTTGTGTAAATTTTTTGCCTTCAGCATGACCTTCTTTGGTTTGGCTCCCACCATCATTCTGTTGGCGATGGCTCTAGATTGTTGGCTTGCCTTGGCCAACCCATTTAGCTATCATGAACACATCAACCATAAAATTGGTCTTGTGGTCCCTTTGGCTTCATGCATTTTCAGCTTTGGTTTTTGTTCATTGCCGTTCTTTGGCATTGGGGAATTTCTACAGTACTGCCCTGGCACATGGTGTTTCCTCAAAATGACAGTGAAGTACTCGAGCCCTAACCATGTTGCTTTTACCATACTGTATGCTACGGTTATGGGACTGCTTGTTGTTGCCACCATCATCTGCAATGTGGCTATCATGAGACATCTTTACAAGATGCATCGAAGGCAAAACGTTGGAACTAAAGTTGGAAACAAGACCCTGAGTGTGAAGCAATCTGGTATGGAGGAGCGGGACCACATCATTCTCTTGGCCATCATGACTATTTTATTTGCCATCTGTTCACTACCGCTAACTGTAAGTAGCTCCCCCAACAAAAGAATTAGAGGGGACGACTCAAAATAGGTTATTTGAATTGTAATATTTAATGTATAATTTGTGTCACAATATATGCAATTATGGGGTATTTTTTAAAGATGTAGGACTGTATTCACACTTAGGAAGCTGATGCTTCATAGGACTTAGGAACGGAGTTTCACTTATGTAGTTAGTTAAGTAAGAAGAGGCTTGCCACGGCAGCCTTGGGCCATTTATAAGAAGAGTGGGTGGGGTGAGAGATATAAATAAGTTGGGGAGGGCGGGGAAGGGATCTCTGTGCATATTATCCTTCTTAAGAAGGAAAATATGCAAGGTTACTTAAGGTAGCCCTATGGCACCCTTAAGTGCCATTAGGCTCCTAAAAACAGGGGCAGCTTGTGGGGCCGGACGAGTGAGTCTTAACTGTGAATTCGGTCCATAATCTTGTGCTAGTTTGTCAAAGCTGATTCAATCAGGGGTGGAGATGTAATAATGCTGAGTGTAGGCTTTGCTCCAGTATTTAGAATTTGAAAACTTGTAGCACACTGGTAAGTATATGTGGCCTGATTCAGACCTTCATGCGTGTTCTGTACACACGGAGGTCAGAAAGTCAGAGAGCACGTGAGAGGTAAGTGACCTACCTTAAGTTCTCTGCATGGATCTATATCCATCCGAGCACAGATCTGTATGGAATTACATACTGCCACCCACTCCCCCTCATCTGCATGCAGGGCATGCATAATTTCTGGGGCCCAGGACACACTAGTCAGGCCACGCCCCATTTATAATTTCATCTGTGATGGCACGTAGGTGGGGCCCTGCAAACCTGCATTACCATCTGGCCCTGGAATGATGACGGTCCCCCATCAGGTGTGGGTCCGGGACAGTAGTCCCAGCTGTCCTCTCTGCTGGCGGCCCTCCCTGCATGCCTATCCCTGACCCCTTGTGGGGATTAGGCATCCGGATATACATGAACATCCCATCAGACGAATCCCCTAGCAGTTTGCGAAAGTCGGGAATCGGACAAAGATCAAGATCTGGTCGCTTGCTCGCAATCTGATTAATCCAGACTTCCAAGAAATTACGACGATTTGAGACGACTTTTGTGGGGGACCAGGTTACACTGACATTACAGTCATATAGATCCACCACCAAGCAGCTGGCCTTCAATACTTTTAGTATCAGCCTCTTTAGAGATATATATATATATACTTAAATGGTCCCTCTGCTACCCCCTGGATGACACCCCTCATATTTGGGGTGGGAAGCAAATAGACCCCTTGCCCCTTCCCCTCCATTCCAGCGCCGCTGAAATAAAGTGTAATGACACTTACATAGATATTCAAGAGCTTGCAATACAGATAATAGGGAAATTGAGTGCATGACCTTCTAGTTATGGGGGTGAGAGTATAATTCCCTATTAAAAGGGAATAACCACAGCGCTAAAAGTACAGTTATTATAAGACCAATAAGATATGGAAATAATTATAGGGGAAGTTTCTTATCCTTTCACCAATTGTGAAAATATTAGTGCACCGAACGAGAAACCATATAAAGGATAAAAATATATATTTATTGTCACAAACTTAGTCCACAAAGGGACTATAACCACAACATAGACACAAATAAAAACAGTATTAATTGTGTGAGCAACTTGTCTTTAATACTATAAATGTATACCGGTATACTAGTGAGTATTAATGTGAGGGCATATAGTTATAATTTAGCTCCAGAGTTCCGTCTGTGCATTTGAACAGAATATAATCTAGCTGATCCAAGAAACGTCAGTGAAGATATTGATTAGTGCCAAAGGTTCTTTTAAGGCAATGGTCCGTTCCCCTTTAAAAGACTGGGAGAACCAACCCCAGCTTATAGCACCGCAGCGATGATACTTCGAATGCTTGAAGCAAATGACCGTTACTTTGTAGCAATTGGCGTTAGTATCAGCCGTATGATGTATCAACCTCCTAGCAAGGAGTATTCAATGCTTCATGTATTTGCAGAAACACTTAAGTCTCTAGAGTATATTCATTAGTACTCACTTATCCAATGTTCAAAAGGTTGCAGTCCAGGGACGGATACAAAATCCTTCCTGCCGACACAGCGAATGAGCTTGCCCGGAGGCCACCCGGGGCTCTGGCAGACAGGACCAAAGACTGCTTGATCGTGACAAGGACAAGAAGCTATAACTCACACGTGGGTATTCCTCCACCTTCTGACGCGTTTCGTCCAATACCTGGACTTTCTCAAAGCGTGATGTCATTGTAGCTTAGTCCGGCCCCTTATATAGCGTCAAGACACAGGGGAGTATTAGTGGATTTCTCATTATTTTACCTTTAGTGAGATATCTCACTAGTCTTCGGTCCTGTCTGCCAGAGCCCCGGGTGGCCTCCGGGCAAGCTCATTCGCTGTGTCGGCAGGAAGGATTTTGTATCCGTCCCTGGACTGCAACCTTTTGAACATTGGATAAGTGAGTACTAATGAATATACTCTAGAGACTTAAGTGTTTCTGCAAATACATGAAGCATTGAATACTCCTTGCTAGGAGGTTGATACATCATACGGCTGATACTAACGCCAATTGCTACAAAGTAACGGTCATTTGCTTCAAGCATTCGAAGTATCATCGCTGCGGTGCTATAAGCTGGGGTTGGTTCTCCCAGTCTTTTAAAGGGGAACGGACCATTGCCTTAAAAGAACCTTTGGCACTAATCAATATCTTCACTGACGTTTCTTGGATCAGCTAGATTATATTCTGTTCAAATGCACAGACGGAACTCTGGAGCTAAATTATAACTATATGCCCTCACATTAATACTCACTAGTATACCGGTATACATTTATAGTATTAAAGACAAGTTGCTCACACAATTAATACTGTTTTTATTTGTGTCTATGTTGTGGTTATAGTCCCTTTGTGGACTAAGTTTGTGACAATAAATATATATTTTTATCCTTTATATGGTTTGTCGTTCGGTGCACTAATATTTTCACAATTGGTGAAAGGATAAGAAACTTCCCCTATAATTATTTCCATATCTTATTGGTCTTATAATAACTGTACTTTTAGCGCTGTGGTTATTCCCTTTTAATAGGGAATTATTCTCTTGTTGTATATTTTATGGGGAAGTAGGTAAATTCCCCCTACCATTAGTCGCTTATAGAATAGTCATTTAACCAACCTTAGTTGTACCTTGTGTACCCTTATCCTTTGTTTTTCTAGTTATGGGGGTGATCAAAACCATATGATGGCAGGGCATGCTGGGAATTATAGTCCAAACAGCTGACATAAGCATGATGATAGAGGAAGCCAGTAGTCATCCTCTTCCCCCTTCCTTCTCAGGAACACATCTGTGACAAAATACAGTAGAAAGAATTTGCATGTTATGACGGTAAAATGATTACTCAAGATCAGTTCAAAGACTTAATCTGAAATGTTCTCATGGGTAGTCTAGAAATAGCCAGTCCATCTGGAAACGCAATGAGAAAAACACTACAAGCTGGGGCAAATTTCTAAATAGATGAAAAAAAAAATATTCAAATAATAGGGGCAAGTAAGTTTTATAGGGTTCACCCTCAAGAACTGGTCTTTCTTCGAGGGTAGTCATCATAACTTTGCTTGTTGTATTTATATGGTTTTTTTTAACACAGGACCAAATCCAGAGTATAAAAATAAGGGGAAAACAACTTTACACCTGGGTGAAACCATGTTGAATATCAGGGGAGTCAAATTTATTCTTTGCATACAGGGAGAATACTTTGCTTTTCCTGATTGCACACAGATAATGACCAATGTTACTGTTACCCTGTTATTTAGACTTGGGCTGGGAAACATCACCTCTCAACTCTAATACTGTTTGCAACAGAGTAAATTTGCCTCCCCTGCAATCAACATGGATTAGTCAGGTGTAACTTTCCACCTGCTTTCCTCTTATTTTGAAATACTGGAACCTGTCCAATATAATATATTACACTTATACATACATACATACATACATATACACATACATATATAGCTGGTAAAAAATTGGTGATTAGTTATTACTCTATATGCAACACCTATTTATCACCACTGTAATACCTGTTCTATTACCATGAATTCAAGTCATATAAAGTGTCACATAATGCTATATTCTTGTATACCTGTATTTTCTTGCTACCTGATGGCATAAGACTACACCCCTACATCTCTCACTCAGCATTATAGTTGCCCATCGTAATTTCCTAGGTTCACCAAGCACAGCCTTGGGGGTATTAGACAGTGACAGCAGCTGAAGTGGGTTATACTGAGGGATGAGCTAAGGATAAAATTCATCTGATCATAGGGGATTCCAACTGTTTTCATTATAAGGCTCTTTTTGTGTTTTAATGAATTACTCCTTGCACAGAATGCCCTCTGACTGACAGATAAAAGAGATTGTAGCGCTGCTGATCAATATTGAACATCAGAAGCATTTCCAGGAATAAAGATCTAATAATGACACAGTCCTGAAAATGATGAATTGTTGCCTTGTGCCAGTGATACTGCCAATAACACAATCATTCAGTGCCCGATCCAGAGGTGAGTATACACCAGTTGGAATTACATTTTTCTGCGTTTAATCGCACTGCGCATTTGCAGAACAGAAGTCCTGACATCCTTGTCCCATCACATCAGAATGCAACTCTGGCGTCCAGGGCTTGTGTTCCAATGGACGTGTACAGGGAGGGAGGGGATGTAGGGATGTAGGGCATGTACAGTAATTGCGTGCCAAGGCAAGTGCACCCCATCCAGAGCAGACTGCAGACAGAACTATGGACTGAATACTTCCAAACACTTGCACCGACAACCTGCAAAATACAGTTTATCAGCAAGTACTTGTGCAGTGTATTAAGGCACATCTGTTATGGACACATATGTCAAATCCCCTACAGTCCCGATGTATACACATTGCATGCTTTCCTGGATCGTGTGCAGCCAGCATGACTTTTAAAAGTTCATCTACACCAGACATCTCCGACTCAAAGCCCCAATAGGGCCAACAAATGAAGGCCTAGGATTGTGTGGGCCACAAGAAAAATACAGTCTCATATGCAATTTTTCTACAGCTAACAGTAACCCCCATTCATGTGTCTCCAGCTCCCAGTAATTAAACAATTCATATGTCTCCAACCTCCCCAGTATTCCCCATCATGTGTCTCCAGCTCCCAGTATCCCCCATTATGTCTCTCCAGCTACCAATATCCCAAATCATGTCTCTTCAGTATCCCCCCCATCATGTGTCTCCTGCTCCCCAGTATCCCACATCATATGTCTTTAAATACGATCGCGTAGCGTGGTTACACACTAATAAGTATAATCCACTCCCCTCGAATGCACGTAATTTAGCTGCTTTACGAGTCCAGAACCCTGCCTTAACTTTTCCTTGTGTATCTGCGGTCGTATGTAACTGCCTAACTCAGCCCATACTGAACAATTTAAATGCCTCCCTCTGCCTACAATGCGTATTTTCTGCTTGCGTAAGTATGACACGCCTCTTCATACATAGTTCCGAACAAGTTACGTACGATCAGAGTTACAATGTGTAACATCTGCCGTGCGCACGCGCAGTGCGTTCCAACAGCCAAATTTACGCATGTAGCATGTGTAAATTCGCTGTCGTACTTAAGTCTGGATCTGGCCCATGGGCCTTCTGCAGGCGGACACTTTGAGGAAGAGGTGGTTCTGCATGCAGAAGGTCCATACATGCGAGGAGAGTGCAGGAGAATGTGTGATCCCCTCGCATGTACGGAATTGAGGAATAGATCGGAATCCGCACTTAGGACCAGATCCACCGGTCTGTACGAGAGACCACTTATGCAATTAAAGTGCGTAAAGTGGGCTCTATGGACTGGAAGGCGCATGCATCCTCCAGATGTTACGTTAGCTTGACTAAAGTAACTTCCATGGCATGGAACTAAGGCCCGTATTCAGATGTGTTTTCTGTGCTTGTCCGTCCGTAAATAAGCGTTTGCGGTTACTGGGCATGCGTAGTAATTTTTGTACGCTATTTACGTGGCGTTTCGCTATGTAGATTGCGTATGCACGGTCTTTAAAGACTGCACAGAATAGTTTTGTTAGAAAGAGGCTGCATTATGCCGCGTCGGGGAGTGTTTAGGTAGAAGTGGGAGAAGGGAGGGATTTAGATTAGCGAGGGGCGGGAAGAACCAATGTCCTCCTTAAGAAGGAAACTAAGCACGGTTAGATAAGGTAGCCCTATAGCACTCTCAAGTGTCATAAGGTACCTAAAAACGAGGGGGCAGGTTAGGGGCGGCACGAGTGAGTTAGGTGTGGATCTGTCTGCACCTTGCGGTGTGAATACAGCCCTATGTTTCTATGTGGTCAAACACAACAGGTAAATAATATAGGGTCTTGACCAATTACCACTTTATACAGTATGGCAAGCCTTGACAACCTGTGGCTCTAGAAGTGTAATTGGTGAGGTACCATGCTCTAAGACCTCAGACATAGCTGACAGCAGGCAGAGCATGCTGGGATTTGTAGTTTCACAACACCTGAAGAATCACAGGTTGGCCGACATACTCTATAGATAATCTCGTGTGATGCAGCTATGCACACATATTACTATAGGATTAATATACTATAGTGTCAAATCTTAATCCCTTAATGGGAAACAAATCTCAGTAACTTCCCCACGTTGCTGCCACCATTTTGGCCAATTCGACTTTCATGGGCAACTACAATCGCTTGGTGGCAATTTTAATGTCACTTAGTGGAAATAAACATATCTAATGAATTATATAAGAAGATGACTACATATCATGATACTCAACAAAGGTAAAGCCAAGGGCTTAGTAAAAGATGCAGGAGAACAAATTCAAAACAATATTGTAAAGTCATCAAATTGTGGGCAAATTGAATCTTGATATAGATATATATATATATTTGTATTTAAAAAAGTAAAAGTACTGAAGTTTGTGAAATGATTAAAAGCTAAAGACAAAATCTTGAATATTGTGGATAAGACCTGGCATGGAAATGAAACAAAAGCTGATTAAAAAGGCATATTATTATTATTATTATTATTATTATTGTTAATTTATAAATGTCCACACAATATTTGCAGTGTCATAAAGAGAAACAAGGAATACACAAATTACATACAGGGTACAATAAGATATATACAACATACAGGATCTGTGTGGGGGGAGACAAGAGGACGGGTGTGACCGCCAATTAGAAAATCTGTCTTGCGACAGTGAGGTGTTTTCGTCAGTCTGCCTTCAGAAAAGACGGCTCCTGCAACCGCATGGTTTTTGAACAGCGAAGTGGTGACAGGTAAGTTTTCTTAACCCTAACCATTCCCTTCCTGCAGCCTACCCTTAACCCTCCTATGTCCACAGCCTAATCCTCAGCTCTCTACAGCCTAACCCAAACCCTCCTCTAACCGTTGTCCTCCCGCAGCCTAACCCTAACCCTCCCCTCTCCAAAGCCTAACCTTAAGCATTCTTGTCCCGCAGCCTAGCCTTAACGCTCCTCTTTTCACAGCCTATCCCTTCCTGTTCTGCAACCTAACCCTAACCTAACGAGTACCTTGTCGTAAATGGGCCATTCAACATAGTGCCCATTCCAGAATGAAGATTTTCATTTTTAAATTGCATTCAACAATGGTGCTAGAGGTTAGAGGGCCCTGCTCATATGAGCTAACATGCCAAGCAGTAGTTAGCAAGACAGGGGAGGGAGAGGTTAGGGTGAGGGAGGTTAGTCAAAGAATAGGTTAAAGGATACATTTAAAAACTTATATATCCTGATGTCATGATTAATGAACATCTATTTTTATTTCCACAGGGCCTTGTTTATGTCAGAGCATTTACAGAAGAAATAAACGAATATTACGACCTCATAGTCCTGAGGCTTTTATCCATGAACTCTGTGGTGGATCCTTGGATCTTTATCATTTGCCGGACATCGAAATTTGACATCTATATTAATACTCTGTGTAGCCGACTGTACGCAGGGAAGCACCTAAAACCTCCCTCAGTGCAAGATAATCTCAACTCAAACCTCTAGTTAGAAGGACTAATGTCGAGCACAATATTTATGTCTTGTAGCTCTGAGAGTCTGGAGAAATGTGGATTCATGAAGAGCACCTGCCAATACACCTGATCGCATATAGAGATTTGCCTAAAGAGGTTTTCGTACCTGAGACGATGTGGAAGACAAAACGGGATCAGTTATGTAACAAAAACATAAAAAATATAAATGTACTAATAATCAGTCCAATAACTCAAGTTTCCATTTTTTGTGTATTGATTTCATTTATTTGCTAATCAATGTCTCTCTCAGTCTCTCTACTTCTTTCTTTTAGTCTCCCTCCTTCTTTTTCTTAGTCTCCCTCCTTCTTTCTCAGTCTCCATTCTTCTTTCTCAGTCTCCCTCCTTCTTTCTAAAACCCTCCCTTCTTTCTCCGTTTGTCTCCTCTTTTTTTCAGTATCCCTCTTTTTATCTAAGTCTTCTTCTTTCTCTCAGTCTCTCTCTTCTTTCTCTCAGACTCTCTCTTCTTTTTCTCAGTCTTCCTCTTATTATTCTCAGTCCCCCTCCTTTTTTCTCTCTCTCTCTCAGTCATCTTCTTTCTCTCAGTCTTCCTTTTCTTTCTCTCTGTCTAGCTCCTTCTTTCTCTCGGTCTTCTTCTTTCTCTCCATCTCCCTTTTTTTTCCTCAGTCTTTTTCTTTCTGTCAGTCCTTCTTTCTCTCAGTCTCTCTATTCTTTCTCTCAGTCTTCCTCTTCTTTCTTTCAGTCTTCCTCTTCTTTGTCTCACATCTTCTCTCAGTCTCCCTCTTATTTCTCTCAGTCTTCTTCTTTCTCTCAGTCTCCCTCTTCTTTCTCTCAGTCTCCCTGTTCTTTCTCTAAGTCTCTCTATTCTTTCTCTCAGTCTTCCTCTTCTTTCTTTCAGTCTTCCTCTTCTTTGTCTCACATCTTCTCTCAGTCTCCCTCTTATTTCTCTCAGTCTTCTTTTTTCTCTCAGACTCCCTCTTCTTTCTCTCAGTCTTCCTCTTCTTTCTTTCAGTCTTCATCTCTCTCAGTCCACCTCTTCTTTCTCTCAGTCTCTCTCTTCTTTCTCTCAGTCTCCCTCTTTTTTCTCTTAGTCTCCCTCTTCTTTTTCTCAGTCTCCCTCTTTCAATCATTTTTTCTCTTATTTATTTATTATTTATTAACAGGTTTTTATCTAGCGTCCACAGATTACGTAGCGCTTTACAATTTAACAGTCTTTATAACAACACTGGGTAATAACAGACAGACTGGGTTGGTAGGAGGACCCTGCTCGCAAGCTTACACTCTATAGGACAGTGGGTTTGATACATGAGGGCAAGTGCTATATATCACACAATGGACCAGCCAGGGTGTAGGGCAAAAGTGCTCTCAGTGCTCTGTATGATCCAGCCACACAGCAGTGTTAGTAGCAGAGATGAGGGAGTTGTAGAAAAGAAAGAGAGTGTACGGGGTTTGTGTTAATAATGTGTTAAATGGCAGAAGTGGTTATTAATATTGTACTTAATGCTTAGGGAGGTTGTGGAATTTGATAAGTTTGTCTGAAGAGATGAGTTTTAAGGGAGAGCTTAAAAGTTTGTAGAGTGGCTTCCGGTGCGCGCGCCCAGCAAGATGGC
>WWET01000695.1:28026-44030 GCA_011038615.1 Limnodynastes dumerilii
AGTGTGCCTTTAATGTATACTTGGATGATGATTTCGACAGTGAAATGTAAGACGGACATAAATCTTAATGTCTGCATACTACACTTTCACAATGACTAAATCCAGACCTCCAAAAAGAGACCTTAGTGATCTGCAAACTCCCGCACCACAATTTCAGTGCAGATCTGGAACATCTGCTGTACCGATTTGCAATGCGATTCATCGCCAAAGACAGGTGCGAGTCCAAGTTGGGAAGGGGAGGCATTTTGATTGTACAGTGGAGGAATGCTCTACGCAGGCCACCCTATACATACTTCCAGTGTCTCATCTTTTAAGAGAGGAAGTATCAGGTATGGTTTTGTTCTCAGAAGGCCGTGTGAGCAAGGGATTAGCCTCCCCTCGCTCACACAAAAGGCTTGACACAGCATCAGATCCCCAGCACATACTGCTTCGAACACTGTGCCAGTGTAAACTGAACCATGTCCCATGTTTATTTTTCGTCTTCTTTGTGGAACTAAAGGTGCCAACTTGTATGCTGAGACCTGTAGTTCCACACCAACATAGTTACATCTATATTTATACATACTATTGCTTCCTAAACCATGGCACTTTGGCACTGCATGTATTATTACAAGCCTGACATGGGGAAACCATTTCATGAACTAAAAGTGTCACAGACTGCAATATGTATAAAAATAGATGTAACAATGGACATACAGCACTACATTCCTGTTTGTATAGATTAGCCATTCCCAGGATTTTTTTATTTTTTTTTTACTGTCCAACTAATTTTTTTTCAGCTATGCAGATGATCTGTTCAGTGCTTACAGGGAAACAATATTTTCTTCTGATCATTACAAAATATAATAGTAAAAATCGCAAGAAATAATTATATTATAGTGTGAATGAATGATAATGAACTTTTCTTGAAATATTGAAAGAATCTTGGCAAAAAAAAATATTGTTAGGTCAGTAAAATAATTTGTAAAAATTAGGAGCATATGTACTTATCTTTATTTGAAAATGTAAGTAACTGCGCAGACAAAGATTACACTAATAGAAGGGCAACCTTTCCAACTTTAAATAAAAAAAACCTAAGCAAAATAAGACAAAAAGCTAACATATATACAAACAGAAGATTAAGATTTTGCAGATTTGCACCAAGAAAAGAAATGAGAAAGAAACACTGAACTACCCCAGAAGTTTAGCACATACCTGGACGACGAACAGCTGGGTCAGGGTCTAGGGTTTTCTTCAGATATTCAGTTAATGTCTGCAGATTGGCATCACTCAGCTCCATCTTTAGATTACCTGAAACATATATAGGAGCTAGAATGCCACAGTTTACAGTATAACTAATACAGAGTTGCTCCCAAAGTAAATTCTCAGTACTAGCACACTAAGATATTGACAACAATTTCTAGCTGACCATGAAGGGTTACTAAAAACGGGAAGACAACCAAATTTTTTTCTCCATACAGAGTAACTTGGAGAAAGAAAGAAAGAAAGAGGTACAAGCAAAATCAGCAAAAAAGGCAAAATCTTCAGTCTGCTCCGGTTGTAATGTGCCAAGCATGCAATTTGCCCATGCTGCCTGTGTGCTGGGACTGCCTCTCCTGTGAATAAATTGGCACCCACCTCCCTCCACATTATACCCTTCTCTTTATGTCCCTCTTTGCGTAGTACTCTCATATTGCTGACTGCTCTTGCTATTTCTTGGATATTATTTCCTTATCCCAATCCTTAGATTTACTAAAAGCATATTGCTCCAATGGGACAGGGACTGATGTGAATGTGAAAAATACTCTGAAAAGCACTACGTAATCTGATAGAACTATATAAAAACTTTGCACTTTGTCATTTTAATATTGCGAAACACGCTCCTGCATTAGTAGCAGACAGAGACAGCTCAGTAACTCTGAATCCGCTGATTTGAGTTTGCTGCTGTTCCTTATGAGCATAGTGCTAATTAATACTGCGCTTACACCTAAAAAAAATTGTTGGTGTAAGCACAGCTCTGGATGAAACCCTAGTAAGCATCTTCAGCTGCAAAGATAGTTCATTAGACAGTTGCAAATGAATGTGTACATGTAAATAAATAAATATTTTATATATATTACAGCTAAAGTGCAGAAATCAGTTATTCTGCAGATTATCTAGGTAATGTGCACATTAACGGATTCTGCACTTTAGCTGTAACATATAAACTAATCACATTTGTGAAATATGTGACGTTAAAGTAGGAAAAATAGATTTAAATTCCACCGTTAGTCGTTAAATTTAAATCTATTTTTCCTATGTGTTATCCATCCTTCAATCAGCCTGGAAGTGTGTCCTGGATTGAAAGCTAGTTTAGAGGTGGACCTCTAAATAGCCCACGTGTGTCCCACGTTGTTGGTATATACATACACACACACACACAAATCTCCAGCATACGTTACCTTAAGTTTTAGTATATTTTCTTTGGTAGTTTGCACTGATGACCAAAAAGATTAGACCAGCCAAGACCACGTCTTTTATTATCTGGAGGGAAAAAATAAAATTATCATTAGTTGTTGGATATATTGGACCTGCTGCAGAATTTGAAAATAATAGGAAAACATATGGAAGCTGAATGACTCAATTTACTTTTAAACTGTTATTTAGATTTGGCCTAGGGAACATCACCTCCCAACACCAATATTGTTTTAAACAAATAATTTACCTAGCATGAAATAAAATGTAGATGAAATAGAATTAGACATTTTAACGCCTATGTTATGATAAAAGAGATCTCAAATAAAGGATTTTACGGCAAGTGCTAAAAAAATCCTCTTTTCTCGGACATCCATTGGGGAACACTGCCAGACAATGGGAACATATCAAAGCTACCCCTAAGGGAGGGAATGCTCTGCAAAAGCTGTGCACAAGACTTTACATCCTGAGATGCGAAACCCTGTCATTTATAAAAACGTAGTAAATACGTGGACAGACCACATCGCGGCCCTGCACAACTGTTCAGCCGAGGCATCATGACGTGCGGCCCACAAAGCTCCAACTGCTCTAGTGGAGTAAGCCCTTAGGACAGCTGGCACAGGCTCGCCTGACAGAACGTATGCCTGGCTAATTGTAGCTGTAAACCAGCGGGTTTTATGGCAGATACGTTGCCATAAGCCTGCCTTAAGCGAACTGTGCAGATTAGTGGTCAGTACATTCGCTCATAAATGTAAATACCCACCGCCACTGTAAAATATAAATGCTTTCCCCCGCCCACTTTGGCAGGTGGAGCAGAAGCACAGTCCATTTCTACTGAAATGGCATCGTACGTAACGGACACTTGCGTTACATCTGGAGGGCGCATGCCGCAGACCTGGGTGCATAAGTGGGCTATCGGGAGTAAGTCTGGATCCAGCCTGTATAACTTTATTAACCCAGGCTGATCTAACTGGAGTCCCAAACGCTGCAAAAAATCTTTCTTGTCGGTGGCTCAGGGAAACTGCGCCCTGTACCTGCATAACAATAGACTTGGTTAAGTGGGCAATAGAAGGGTTGACTATTGAAGGCGTCTCCTACTTTGCAATTCCTGTTCCTGTAAGGGATACAAAGATTTAAATTTTGATGGCATATTGAACTTTCGTTTAGGTTTTTGCCGAGCCTCTGAAAGGGGCTCCAAAATCTGAAAAGGAGGAGGAAAACAAATAACCTGTCTCTTCTGTTTTTTAAAGAGAGAAACCCACACGATTCAGGGGTTTTTTTGTTCTATAGATCCCAGTGTTCCAGATTGCTAAAACAAGATCCTTAATCCCCTATGCCACAGTAACGTCTCTAACCTCTGGTGAATTATCTTCTGATTCTAGGAATTCTCTTTCCTCCTCTGAAGAAACCTCCAAAAACTCAGCCAGAGTCCAGGAGGACTCCTGCAGCTGACACTTACTGGACCCTTAGTGAGGGGAGCTAAGAGGGAGCTCCAGAGAGGAACAGGCCTTAGCTAGACCCTGGGACAACTCCGCAAGCGATAATGCTAAGCCTGTCTCAGTCTGGGATACTTCGCTAGTGGATGGTACCGGCAGCGCTGGAGGGTAGGGTGGTGTATTAGAATCACTTACCACTCACAGTGACTTTACGCGGATAAATTCAGCTACTGAAGTGGTGAGAGACCAAAACCTGGAGTTGGTACAACTGCAGGCGAACCTTGGTCCCGAGCCTTACCCTCACAAGTCGCACACACGACCTCCAGGCCTACCTGGTAAGGTAATTTATCGTTACATTTGTAACAAGCATAATGCACCGTAGCTCTTGCAGCAGACCCCTTGTCATACATAAACAAAAACTAAGAAATATTTTCTTTATATATAGCCTAACTTAGAAAAGCCTAAGTATAAGAATGTAATGTAACAAAAAACCCTATTAAAAACAGGTATAAAGAGGAGGGAGCACTGAAGGGGAGAGATTTCCAGCAGTAGGAAAAAATCTCATCCCCTTGCTACTAAAAATTACTGTGGAAAATGGCCACCTCTAACGGGTCCCATGCTTCTCTCTGCTGCTCACCGTGAGCGCAGTCAACAGCTGTACTCTCCACTAATGGAGATCTGGCTGTGGCTCTGGTCCCCCCCTGCCTAGTGTTCTCTGCACAGCAGACATCTTCAGCAGTGCAGGGGAAGGGGGACCAGTCTGCATATGCATTAAAGTAAAAGTAAATTCATAAATATAACAATTTAAAATAAGTGGAAAGAAGGGGCAGAGACCCTAAACAATATGCACTACTCCTCAGGGAACTTACTAATGCTGGGTCTTCTTGGCATAGAAGGGGAGAAGTACCCAGTTATCACTTAAAATCTTAAAGTGCCCTGACCGTCAGGACCACCTACTATAGATATAAAAAATTATATATATATATATACACACACAAAAAGAATAGACCCGCTATGCGGCTCAAGCAAGCACTCAATAACAAAGTAATAAATATTTGGGTGCACGGCCAACTTTTAGAAACACAGATACAAGTGAAATGAAAGCACGCAGCTTTATGGCAGCTAAAGCACGCATGCAGTTTACCACTATTTGATGCTGACTTACCTGACCCTGAGGACGGACACATTGATCCGAAACAGCTGTTGGTCTGTTGGTGAGCGGGCTCGCTTGCCCCGTGAAAGCAATACCTTTTGTTGGACTATGTTTGTTTACCTTGAAGACTTTGAGGTCCTGTTATATATTACCTATGAAGAAACTAATAGGATTGCTTCACTTACCTTATATCGGCTGTTGTACCATGCTGCTGCTATGATCTAATATACGTGCTACTTCATTTAGTGCTGTGCCTTTTTATGCAAGTTTGTTGATACTGCATCTTTTGAATAAATACTATTGGCAATTTAAATATCAAATAGGAGTGCTGGCTGTGGAATTTTAATTTCACTTGGATTTGTGTTTCTAAAAGTTGATATATAGGGCCTGATCCAGAGCAATGCTCGCAAGCGAGCGTACGACGAGCGTATGCGAATTTTCGGCAAAAAATTCGCAATGCGCATGCCCAGTATGACAGCTTCCGGTCGCCCGAGATCTTAGCATAATTTGTATAGAGCCACACAGAATATTTCTCTAACAGAATGGATTGAAAACTTGTGTAAGAAAACATGGAATTTCTGAAAACACTACAGGAGCCACAACGCATCAAGCGCTTAAAAATGCCTTTTTGACATCTCTCTTGCAGTCAAGCAAATCACAGATCATATACTCAACCTAACTTTATGTGCTACAACAGATAAGTGACAACGACACATTCCAAAGGGAAGTCATGTAACCAGTCCCTCCACCAATCAAAATGAGCCAGAGGAGGAGCTAGACCGCAGTTTGGTTGAGTATCAAACCCATGCCTCCACCTTTCATAAATTATCATCAAGCCCTGTCTAAAAGGGATACCTATTAACCCTTTAGCGTAACAAGCAAATCTTACTACTCTGCACGTTTACCGTGATATTCATTCAGTGATAAAAAAAAATACAAGTCAGGACAAGCATAGTAACAGAGGCATTTTATGATAAACGGTGGTAGCAACACACCAAAATAAAACATTATATAGCGATATAGTATTACTAATAGAACACGAGTGGTACATTATACTGATAGACACGAGATCATCATACCACAGCTGAGGGGTACATTTTATTTTATGTATTTGATATAATCGGATGTTCAGCCTATAGGTAAGGTAACCTCTTATAACGGGCACATATACTTAAATCTGTCATTTGCATGCACAGGATATATGGGGAGTCCTATGACATGGTCCCCTAATCAGGCCCTATCACCCTAAAAATACAGGGCCAGACCAACGAATAAAAAGATGTAGGACACACTACCCATCAGGCGGGGTGGAGAACACACCCAGAACGAGCAGACAGAATAACCCAGCGCCCATTACCTGTCCCGCTGCCTCACACTTCTCTGCGGCCTCGCTCAGAGACTCATGCACATCACATTCAAACTCCGGCAAAATGGCGCGCTGTCAGCACTGCGCATGTCACGCCATGCAGTCCCTCATTGCGCATGTCATTGTCTAGTTCCGCCTCTTTGGGCGCGACATTGCTGACAGCTCTCGGCTACGTCACTCCTGTACGGTATAGACCTGTTAGTGTTATTGATCAGTGCTCTGCTGCGCATGTCACTATAGGGCGGTGCTACGCAGGGCTTGTGCTATGCTGTCTGAGTCCGACTCCATAGCAATATACAAGCGGTATTGTGTTGTACTTTGATGTTTTTGGTAGCAGGATTATGCGCAGCTTGTCGCAGAGTTAACGCAAAGTGATTCATCAATTCAGTTCAAACACATTGGGGCTGATTCGAAAGGTGCATGTCAAAATTTTTAAGGGGGGTCTCCCAAATCAGATCAGGACATAGTACATAAAGGCAGAAAACATTATTGCATATTATAGATATAAGCCTGTTTTAAAAATCAAATCCCACAATGAAATGCAGTTTTAAAAGTTTCCACAGTATTGAGGGATAGTAGACACCGGTAAGATGTCGGAGCAATCTGTGTGATCGACACCATAATCCTCTGATAACTCCCCGGTGTGTACCCATCTTAAGTTCAGACAGAATAATAGCAACCCCTATAGACCAGATTCCAGTGTCATACTTTCACATGTGCAGCCCCCTCCTGCACACCTCTCCCGAAGGGAAGCTATGTATGCATACAGGAAGTAGGGCTTAATGACGCAAGTTATGCAAACCTATACCCCCCCCCCCCCCCCCCCCCTCCTCCTCCCCCCCCTTTTNTTCCTTTCTCCCCCTGTATCTATTATCAATAACCCACAGTTGCCTACTTTTGAAAAATCATTTAAGGGAGAAAAGTAAAAAGCATAGGGACCATCCCTGCGTCATCAGTGTTTGTGTATGGGTGTCCTGCAAAGTAATCACATAGATATTTCAAAAGTCAAATATTTCTAGTTGGTGGGAGTTCAAATAATGTAATAAATATCTACAACAGCCTTTGAATGTATTAGAGTGATTTTATGTATTTTTCACACCTTCCTCCCACTCCCTTGTATTCTACAAACTTCCCCCTACTCCTCATGCATTCTCCAGACTTCCCCATACCCCCCTGTATTCTCCAGACTTCCCCTGTCGGCTCGATGGGCCGTATTCAGACCTTTTACCGATATGAACTACTGCGCATACGCAGTCATTTTGTTACGACATCTACGTTACTATTTGCGTATACGCGGTCTTTAAGACCGCGTATACGCAATCTACGTTGCAAAAAGTAACGTAGATGTCGTAACAAAATTACTGCGCATGCACAGTAGTTCATATCGGTAAACTCCGGCTGCATATGCAATGCGGCCGGAGGTCTGAATACGGCCTGATATGTCTGCCCCTTATTATTATGACCATCCTACATGTCTGCCACTTATTATTATGGCCAACCTCCATGTCTGCCCCTTATTATTATGTCCAGTCTCCATGTCTGACCCTTATTATTATGTCCAGTCTCTATGTCTGCCCCTTATTATTATATACAGCCTCCATGTCTGTCCCTTATTATTATGGCTAGCCTCCATGTCTGCTCCTTATTATTATGGCCAGCCTTAATGTCTGGCCCCTTAATGCCAGCCTCCATGTCTGGTCCCTTAATGCCGGCCTCCATGTCTGGCCCCTAAATGCTAGCCTCCATGTCTGTCCCCTTATTGTCAGCTTCCATGTCTGCCCCCTTAATGTCAGCCTCCATGTCTGCCCCCTTAATGTCACCCTCCATGTCTGCCCTCTTATTGCCAGCCTCCATGTCTGCCTCCTTAACGTCAGCCTCCATATCTGCCCCTTAACGCCAGCCTCCTTATCTGCCCCTTAACGCCAGCCTCCATATCTGCCCCTTAATGCCAGCCTCCATATCTGCCCCTTAATGCCAGCCTCCATATCTGCCACTTAATGTCAGCCTCCATATCTGCCCCTTAATGCCAGCCTCCATATCTGCCACTTAATGTCAGCCTCCATATTTGCCCGTTAATGCCTGCCTCCATATCTGCTCCTTAATGACAGCCTTCATATCTGCCCCTTAATCTTAGCCTTTATATTTACCCCTTTATGCCAGCCTTCATATCTGCCCCTTAATGTCAGCGCATTTATTTCTTTTCTCACTTACCTTTGATGTCTTCTGCCTTTCCTCCGCGGTGCCGCTGTCCGGCTCTCCCTCTCTCCGGCGTCTGCTGTGCGGTCACGTGATCGCTGGTAATACAGGGCTCCTACAGGAGCCCTGTAGGACCAAATCTCTTTACTTGAATGGCAGTGACCGTATAACTTAGGGTCACTGCCATTCTGTAACAGGTTTGGTCCTACAGGGCTCCCGTAGGAGCCCTCTATTACCTGTACTGCGCTCTGTGAAAACCCACTGCCGTACATGTGAGGCATGGCTCTCCCGGAGACAAGAAGTCCGGGAGTCTCCTGGACATTCCAGGAGAGTCGGCAACCATGCAATAACCCCCTTTTCTCCCCCTGTATCTATCATATACACCCCCTTTTCTACCCCTTTATCTATCCTATACACCCCCTTTTCTCCTCCTGTATCTATCCTTTACATCCCCTTTTCTCCCCCTGTATCTATCCTATACGCTATCTTTTCTTCCACAGTATCTATTGTCAATAACCCCATTTTTCTATCCTTTATCTATCCTATACGCCCCACTTTCTCTTCTTTCCACATCTCACATCTCTTTTAGTGTTTTCATCTGCTGTTTTCTGCTCTGCTCTTCTCCCACTGTCCTATGTAGCGTGCTCTGCTTTCTGAATGCTGCTGACATAAATTGTCACATCAGGGTCACACTGCTGCTGCCATAGGAATACATATACTCTGGTCACAGTGGTTTAGGCACTGTGTATGTAATTAATAGTGCCTGTGGCTCTTTTGTATATGAAAAATGTATTACCCGGACAATGTTTAGAAACTGACTATACAATTCCTGGGAAATAAAGTTTCCATGTACAAAAAAAACAAAAGCACTAGCCTAACCTCCATGCAGACTATACAACTTCAGCTGTTTCATGTAGTGTAGTGATGTAGTGATCAGTGCGGCCCTCCCCCACCGCAAATTACATAATCAGCCTCTACCAGTCATGACTGCTATCAGGGCCACAAAACCCCTATTACCCACAATGAAAGCTTGAATCGCCCACTAATGGGCGCTAGGGAGCAGGTTGACGACCAGTGGTGTAAGCTTTTTTATGGAAGCGCAGCCACCTTTCACTGCTTCTGCGCCATGTAAATTAAAAAATACCCCTTTTCTAATTTTCTGTGCTCGCTCACGTTCTGAGCATGCACAGTGCAAATATACACTTCGCTTCCATCTGAAATACAGACAGAAGCGCAGTTCTGGATCAGTTCCAATATATAAGGCACACGAGTAGTCCATATATAATATAAATAGAATACAAATGACCTATACACAATATAGGATGAATACCAGTGACCGGACCTTACATTGGAAATGTTACATCTATCTGCTTTTTCAAACCAAATAATAAGTATTTTTTTTTATAAATTTACCAAGAATACTGAAAGATTTGTGTTTAATAATTGTGTTTGGCTATTTATTTCTCAATTGATTTATTTTTCTTTCTTACCCAGTCCTTACATGATAACTATTACACAACTGTTTTTGAGAAGAAGCATTACTTTTTACTGATTTCAAAGAAAATAGTAATTTCATGTTTTATTATTACACCATCCAGTGATATTTTCTGGTAAATGAAAAAACTTATTTATGGGCCTGATCCTAAACTAATAACGTTACCTGACTTCCGCAAGCACTGCGCATGCGGGCCAGATTTTCCACAACAAACGGAGGTCCTATTTTTGTTTTAATTAGCAATTGATTGGTGTGTAAATTATCATCATGTAGGACTTCCAGTGGGCGGTGCACCAAGGTGGCCGTGTTTTAGCTGAGCTCCCGGCGGCCGTGGCTAAAATACAAGTATTTTGCCATAATTCTGCAGCAAAGAGGCGGTGGATAACTGTGGAGGACAGTGGCATTTAACAGGGGACACCTGGAACCGGAGACTGCCCCTGGAGCTATTGGAGAGACCCCGGAGTCTTCCTCGGTGTTGTGATGCCTGCAGACGCACGCTACCTCAGTATTGCCGACGGGGAAACGCTGATAGGCGGTCAAAGGTATTATACTCTGGACTCGGCAGGGGTGGAGTAGACAAGCAGCGGTGAGACATCAATCCCGCTGTAAGGCCCAGAGAAAATCATCCCCGTGCACAGGTGCCATTTTACAGTCTAAATAAGCGGTGGCCAGTGACTTTAAGTTTGGCCACAGGAACGTTAATAGAATACTCTAAGCGGAACTTTTGCCTAACATTTATACAGTCTCCGGAGCACTTATGGAGATCTGGGGCTAAGGAGGTGACACACACATCAGTCTCATACCCCTTTCTATAAAAGATTGAAGTACCCGCCATTTTGATTGCACCAAGAGGACAGATTGAAGCGCACGCCATTTTGATTGCACCTAGAGGACTTTACTTGCTTCATTTGTCCTTAGGAGGTATAAAACAGAGATCAGAATGGACTATTTATATAACCCCACCAATTTAAGAATATTTATCACAGATCTATTCAGCATTGAGAGCGAGGGACTTTGATGTTTCTTTCAGCAATTTAGTGACTTATCTATATACTTTGCCTAAAACTACACTGTTGGTTAATGGGGTGATGGGTAATGATATTTTGATGCGAAGAGGGACATGTCAGGGGTGCCCACTGTCACCTTTATTATTTAATTTATCGATCGATCCACTGTTCCGCATATTAGATCATTTAGAAATTTTTAAGGGGATAAAGATAGGCAGACAGGAGTTGAAATTGTCAGCCTTTGCAGACGAAGTTCTGTTATACATCGCAAATCCCAAGGAATCATTAAAATTAATATTAGATAAACTTCATAAATATGGCAGAATTTCAGGCTTTGCAATCAACATGTCCAAATCGGTAGCATTGTCGTTAAATAAAACTGGAAATATCCCTCAATGGAGAGCCCAAATAAATTTTCATTGGGAAAAAGAATATATAGTTTATTTGGGAATTAAACTCCCCAGACTGCCCGCTAGGCTATATGACTTTAATTATGGCACAGCTATGTTAAATATAACGGCTGAGTTGCAGGGTTGGAGACAACTCGCACTGTCTTTCCTGGGACGTATCAATTTATTAAAGATGGTAATGTTCCCTAGACTAATGTATTTTATACAATCCCTACCATTGTTGATAACCCAAAGAGATATTAAGAGAATTCATGCATTATTTTGGAGGTTTATCTGGAAGGATGGAGCTTCACGTATCAGCTTAATTAAATTGTAGCAGATGACTACTAATGGAGGCTTAAATCTCCCAAATATTAGAACATATAATTTGGCAGCGTTGTTAAGTTATTTAAGAGATTGGATGCATGACACAAGTATATATAGTAATTGTACAATAGAGCAGTCATTTTTGGGGGATGTCGGCCTTCTCTGCTTTTTGCATCAACATGATCAGGAAATTGAGGCTAAAATTAAAAATAATCCTTTACTGTGGCACACTAGGAAGGTGTGACAAATCTTACGTGCAAAATATGCCTTAAATGGTTACAAATCTTTATTTTTGCCCTTCTTGTCTAATCCCGCATTCCAAGAGGGTAGAGCTAGTTACCCATTTGGTAAACGAAAACAAAAGGGGTTATACAATGTTGGTCATTTGGTAAACTTAGCGACTAAAAAGCCTTATACCTTTATTTTAGCGAAAGAAAAATTTGATGTATTAAAATACTTTCCAGTAGCTTTCCTTCAGGCGCAATATTTTGTTGCCAAAACAATTCGTTGTTTTTCTGAGAGAGATTGGAATAACCCATTAGATAAATTGCTGGGACAGCCTCCACCTAAACGAAATGCCATCACAATGCACTACCACTTTTTGCAAGAGGTGTTAGATTATAATATGGTGGCAACAGGCTTGAATAAATAGACCCTGCATTTTCCGAAGTTGTCAGTCACAGATCTAATTAAGGGGTTGAATACTAATATGTAAAATTATTAAATCTAGTCAGTATAGAGAAATGCTATAGAAAATTTATCATTATGCTTATTTCTCGCCACGGTTGTACACAATGGGGAGCAGAGAATCCTCAGGCTGCCTGTGTTGCGGTAGAGAGAATACTCATATATACCAATGTTTATGGGAATGCCCATTAATTAGACGGTTTTGTCTACAAGTACGGAGATTTGCAGAAACCCATTTAATTACTTATCTCCCGCTTACACCGGAATGGGCTTTGTTTGGAATATTGCCATCCAACCTAAGAGTGGCGAAAGGTATGAAAAAACTTCTATTATTACTTAGTGCAGCGGCTAAAAAAGTCATACTTCAACTCTGGATGTCATCGACCCGTCCATCAATTGAATTGTTTTTGGAGAAATTGTTTTTTCTCTTTAAGATGGAAGGAATTGAGACACTCGTGGAAAAGGAGGACAGGGTGGAGTTTTTTTTGACTGTTGGGAAGGGTATAACATGACACTACATCCCACCGTTCCAAATAAAATAAGAGATTCTTTGTGCAATACATATTGGTATTATTATGTAGTGTTATTACTTGACTAGGATTTTGATGTTGATGTAATGATCCATATGAGCGCAGATGGATTAAAGCTGTTTAAGGAATGTTACCAAATCAAAAAGCAACAGAGGCATATTTATGACACATCGTCTCATTTATTAAAAACATTGCTTTTGGTGAATTATTGTAAAATGGAATATGTATGCATAAACTGTACAATGCATTGTTGTTAATAAACATTATTTGTTGGGGAAAAACAATTATCATCATGTAAAAAAAAGTGATAACATACAGTGACGTTCATTAAATATGTGTTACATATATTTTTTCAGTATAATTTACACTTTCATAATAAATGTTACACATCAAGGGCTAGATCCAGACTTAATTAAAATGGGACTTAAGCAAGTCATTTGCGTAAGTCCCCTGTCTCGGAACATCTATATGCGCGCCAGATGTTCTGAAAGCTTACCAACAGATGAACGTAACTTAAGTTGCGTATGTGTGTAAGAAAGCTGAAGGGGCTGACCCTTCATTTACGATCATCGTATCCTCGCCATACAGACCGGGATAGCCATTTAAATGAGAGGGCGATGAAGCCTCATTACGGTTAGATCTTCGTCCGTGCGGAAAAAGTTAAGGCAGCTATCTGGATAAGTAAGTGTCCAGATTTACTACTGGCAGCATTCATCATGGCCATAATATATATATATGCTTAGGTTGCTGGAGTAGATATGGGATTCATTACAATATGAGACATGGATGTTTGGATGATATTGCAATTTAGGCACCATTGTTTTGAATGATTGGATCTCCCGTCTCATGTCATGGTTTGATCAAATATTCAGATTGACCTGCAAATCAGTTTTTTTCATATGGGTATTCATAATATACATAGCAACCTAATATTGAGGGGGGTTTCCTCTTTTTAATTAATATAGTTATTTTGGTTGGTGCACGTATTTCTGATAGCTGCACGAAGCTCGGACTCTGAATATGGCCATTGATTACCTGTAATCACTAATGGTGCATATTGTGGAATTATCAACTGTAATATTGCCTAATTAGATTATTAAGACACTAACTGTGATACCCGATGCTTATTATACAGTTATACTCCATAACACCCTTGTTTGTCCTATTCTAATATGAGTAATAGCTGGTTGCTCATAAGTTAAATAGCACCTCCAGGTCTTTAAACAAACCATGCCTTGATACAGCCCCCAAGCGAAACGTGCATTGGCATCAACTCCGGGTGTCAGCACTTTCTCTCAGCTTACTGCCCAGTCTAAGATCCAGGGGCTGATTCAGAGATGCGATTTTCATGGCACTTAGGAGCGTATATTTAAGATCCTTGAAAATTCGCAAAACTGCGCATGCGTAGTAATAGTGCAACGTTTACGTAGCGGTTAGGAGCGTAAATTTGCTAAAAGCGTAAGTTTGAATCGCACGCAAGCACTTAAGATCTTAAGTGCAGCGAATCTTTATGATCTTAAGGATTTGCATGGAAATGGGCGGGGGGAGGCAGGGATATGAGGGAAAGTGGGCGCGGGCTGACACTTAGGATCTTAAATGAACGCTACCACGTCACTTAAGATCCCAAATGACAGCGTATAGTTAGGGCAAGTCAATGGTGGTCTAAGTTTAAGATCCACCGCTGTTTGCAAGGGGAGTGTCTGTTTTTGCAGTGGGCTGGAACCTGCTAAGATCTTAGCAAAGGTGCGTATATTTGCGATCTTTTCGCAATCGCATCTCTGAATCAGCCCCCCAGTCTGTTTTTTCACCGTATACCGGTAAGATCTACCCATATGCACTGCCTTGTGTTGTAAGAGGGATATAGAGGGCTCCTTTGGGAGTGAAGTGTTGCTGTGAGGCGTTTGTTTTATTTTGTTTTGTTAATTTTTTTGTAGCACATAGGAGGGGACCGGCAATTTATTGTGCAATGGTTACGTTTCTACTAGCAAAACGGTTTAGGAATCCTGTTGATTGTTTGTAATAACTCAGATTACTTATTTAGTGTTGCGGTTACTTTGCAACATAGTATCAATGAGTGTCAGTGGGTATTAGTGATTGCTGAGGAAATGATTTTCTGCTGCACGCCTGTTGTGTAATTAAATCTTATCACATGATTTTTGTTGAACTATTGATATTTGTACATAGTTATTTTTGTAATTATTAATTCCTTATATTTTCACTGGCACCTTAAATCGCTATTTTAATGATATTTACGTACGTGTGGGGGTCTGTCCGTCCGAGAGAGAAAAGGGGAGTGCACGCCCTCTATCACTCCCCTCTCTCGTGCGGGCTTTATGGCAGCACACTACCATAAGCCTGCCTTAAATCAATTGTGCAGATCAGTGGTCCGCTGACCCACACAAGTGTGGGAGCCCCCTCCCTCTTAGTATGTTGCCCCCTTTAGCGAGCGTGGGGAAGCCCTTCCCATTTGCTCGCAAATTTGCTCGAACAGAGTTCCGTACGAAGCTTGCTACATTAAGATTACTACTTCATGCAGCCTCCAGTAAAATCAGGCCACTTACGCACCTTGGCCCTGATCCAGAACTACGCCCGCCGTACTAGCTACGGCTAAAAAGCCGATCTGCGCATGCGCCGGGCAGATGTTGGGGGCGTCTCCCAGCGTTACTACTCTGAGGTTAGTGCAGGGAGGCGGGGGTAGGGAGGGTAATTAGGCTGGGAGGGCGGTGTTATCTTACTAACGCCTCCGTCCCAGCGTAGCCTTCAGCCAGCGTAAGGGAGTGTAAATACACTCCAACAATGGGGAGTGTCGGGAAGAGCACTGATGTTACGCTGGGTCTGATCCTGAACTACGCTGATGCGCTGTGCTTACTAAAGCACAGCGTATCGGCGTTCACTTACCCCGACACTCCCCTTGTGCGGGCGTATGGCCCCTTCCTTACGCCGGCTGAAGGCTACCCTAAAGGGTACAGGAGCGTATGGCCGCCT
>WWET01000695.1:44166-106217 GCA_011038615.1 Limnodynastes dumerilii
GCGTTGCCGTAGTAACGCCGGGCAACATCTGCCCAGCGCATGCGCAGATCGGCTGAAAAGTTCAGGATCAGGCCCGCTGAGCGTTAAAACGCTCAGTGTAACGTTGGAGCTCTGGATCAGCCCCCTTGTGTGACTTGACGGTATGAGGTCTTGATCCGGCCCTCTGTGCGGTAATTCTACTTTGTCAGGCTAACCAAAAACATTTTTCTGTGAAATAGCAGCAAAGTAATGAGATTAATGCTAATCCTATTGTTCTATATTAGGATTTATGGAGATGCAGTGTAGAGTGATATTAGCCAGCATAACTGCTAGTGCTTTGGTCCCTAGCAGGGGATTAAGGGGAAGGTGGCATGGGAGGGAGCTTTAGGATAGGTGCAGATACATGCATATCCGCACCTTCATAAAGCTTTCTTTTTTCTGAATCAGATCCAAAGTTATGCAGAATTTGAGTTCTATGTGCAAAATAAAGCATTTCCCTGCATGCAAAAGATTTCAAATTAATTAGCACCCCTCACATTGCATTAAGTATGTTAACGTATTAGAGCTGCTCCAGTCTTTTTTTAGACGGAAGCATAACAGATTTTCGCACTGCACAGGCTCAGAACAGGCTGAAAACGGGAGCAAGCACAGAAAGTCAGCCACAGTGCTCCTCTTGCGCATCTGTGAGCTCATTGATATTAATGAGAAAAGGGGCGTTTAACTCATTTAAATATGCGCAGTAGCTGTCTAAGGTACCTGCGCTTCCATAAACATTTTGCACCATGTCAGGGGATGTGTAAGTCATATCAGCAGTTAATTTTCAATGGGGAAATGGACCTATATATAATAAAAACACTGATCTACACATGGTGAAAATATAACACTGAAAATGTATAATTAATTAAGGGCTGTATTCAGAGATCCGTTTTTTCTCCGTTTTCCGTGTGTATTTTTAAGTACGTTTCAACTGCACATGCGTAGTAACTTTTAATACACTGTTCACGTAGACTATATATGCAGAAGTGCCTCATGGGCAGACTTGTGAATCGGACGTGGGTAAATATGCATGGATTTCCCACAGAAAAATACACACAAAGGAATTTACATAGAAATATCGGTGGGGTGTGGCTTGGACGCTGAAGTGAGTGGCCGCAAGTCCGTGGAGCTCTCCTCAACTGCCCCTGTTTCTAGCTAGTTGGGCACTCGTTCCCACTTGATCTGTGTGGGGTTCTGTTCCCTGCTCCACCTGGACGGTGCCTGCCGCCGGCCAACTGATACCTAGCAGTGGTCTGGTTCTCCCTGGCGCCGATGGGTTCGCGCTGGAGGCGCCTGACTGTAGGCCCTGGCTCCTGCTCTCTGAGGCCCGTTGGATTATGGGGCTTCTGCGCCCCATAGCGCTACGGCCCCTCACCGACGGAGTTCCCTCCTGAAGCATGGACGGTCCGTGGAAGAAGTAGAGGGGTCCGCTTGCCGCCAGGTTCCCGTTTGCCATTTTCCTTCCCCACGTGGCCCGCTGCTAAGAACTGCCTGATGCTGATAACAGGAGGAAGGAATAAGAGCCTGTGCCTGGGGCTCCATCATTACTCTCCCCCCCGGTGAGTTAGCTTCCTGGACACTTATCAACCTCCTCCACCTACCCCATATCACCTGAGGAATCTTTCCCGCTGGCACCGTGGTCTGACGCCATCTTGGACCGCATGGGAGGACCGCAGCTGCCGACATCCCTCTTCCCTGCTGACTTCTTTTGACTGGCAAGCTCATCTTTATTGCAGCTCTTGCCCTGGCCTGCTACAGACACACCACACAGTAACAAAGGCCTTAAACCCCGGCTCTCCCCTCTTTTCTGGCTCTTTCCTGGGTTCTTGGGAGCTCCCATACAGTGCTGCTGGCAAATAGCATTTAAAGTGCGGTGCTTCCTCGGGAACGCCACCAGAGGGAGCCCTCCACCAAGAAACAGCTGCACAGCACAGAACATTGCTTTCCCAGAGGGATAACTGATTCTGGTTCCATAATCTAGGACCCTGCTGGTTCCCTGAACATCCTCTCAACTTAAATTTTAAAATTTTGAACCCGTCCCCCTCCCCTCTGCAGGGGAAACATCTTAAGCAATGTAATGTAATATAATGGTCAGGACACTTTTTCAATAGGGGGACAGCGTACCTGATGACCTCCTCCTTTTGCATCGCAATGGACTGTTAATTGGATCGTGCTTGTGGCTGCACTGTATCCTTCTTCCGCACTTTATTTACCTACCTCTCCGTACCTCTGATGGGTACAAGGGGTTTGCTTAGGCAGACACCTGCTAAACCCAAACCCTCTTCCTCTCGGTCAGATATAACATCTTTTCTCAGCGTTACTACTTTACCTACCTCCCACAGTGACTTACCGCCCTCCCCGGGAGCCCAGTCCAACATGTCAGAGCCCTCTTCTCCAGCCTCGGGTTCTGGCCCGCCTCCGCTGGCCCACAAAGATATCGGAGAAATACTACGACGCTTAGATTCCCTCCCTACCAAACAAGATATATCACAGCTGGAAAACCGCCTTTTAGAGAAACTGCAAACTCAAACGCTCTCGTTACAGGCGGACATCTCCCAAGTAGCGACCAGAATTACGACGGTGGAGACCTCGCAAGCGGACCAAGCGCACAGCATCACTCAGCTGCACAGTTTGGTTGCTGACCAAGCACAAGCCATAGTAGACATCCACTCTCACCTGGAGGACTTGGACAACAGAGGCAGGCGGAATAATCTGCGGGTTCGTGGTATTCCTGAGGATCTCCCTTTGAGCAATATAGAGGCAGCCCTGACCAAAGTTTTCAACGAGGTCCTGGAAGCCAATCCGGACAATGTTATTGTCTATGACCGAGCCCACAGGGCCCTAAAACCGAGAGGTCCAGCTCAAGCGCAGCCACGCAATATCATCTGTCGAATTCATCACTATAAAAGAGGAAATCTTGCAAAAAGCACAACGGAAAACACACTTGGAGTTTGAAGGTCATCCCATCCAAATATTTCAGGATTTATCCTGGCTGACCTTACAAAAGCGGCGACATCTTCGTCCTCTCACCAATACCCTTCGGAACCACGGGATTAAATATCGCTGGGCGTTCCCCTTCGGTCTCCTGGTCAACCATGAAGGGAAGTCTGCGACCCTTCGCGGTTCCTCGGACCTCCCACGCTTCTGCGAACAGCTGGATATTCCAAAACCTTCCCTGCTAGACTGGGAGTCGGTTCCACAGATGCCGAGTTCCGCCTCAACCTCATCCCCACCGGAGTGGCAAACAGTACGGCAGAAGCAGAAGCCTCCTATTCAGAATTAGTTCTCGTTTGTAACCTGCCTAGTGGGTTTTCTTCCGCAACTGAGAATGCCTCTCTCAGTGTAGGGGTCGCAGCTGAATTCATATTCTAGAACTGCCTTGTGAGCTCCTGTCCCTGGCCGTTATCCACTACTAAAGCTTGGCTAGGCTAGCCTTAAGGAGCTGCTTCGACCCCTCGGGAGCGCCCTAATTACGAATTTACATGTCTGTTTTGCATGTTTTGTTCAAATGTTTTCTTCTTTACAGGTTATCCTATGGACATTCTGAGGATTGCCCTCGTTTCTTCTCAGGTCTCACTTTTAGACTATTTATATATATTTTTTTTTTTGAATGCTAAGATATAATTGTTTTCACCTTTAGGCCCCATTGCGTTTTATGTAAAATAAGGGGACAATACCATTTGTCACTCTGCTTCATCTCATGAGGTCTTTAGGTACGTTTTAACCCCTGTGTATCCTTCTTCAAACTGGAATTTGTTTGCTCATGGCTACACCGTGTTCTTGCCGTGATGCACACAGTATCAATCTTTCCCATGCCCCCCCCTCTCCTTTTTCCCCTTTAAGGCTTGGTTCAGCTAGGCTTGTGTCATCCCCTGATATTCTTTCTTTCCCTGTTCAGTCCTCCAGTCCTCACTTTTGACCAGAGTACATCCCTCTCCTCCCTCCATGTCCAAGGGTATAGCTCTAGGCCTTATGCCTTTGTATCTATTTCACTCCAGTTATGGCGAGCCTTAAACCTAACGCCCCACGTAGCCCTGGGTCTCTACCGTCTCCCAAAGCTCAATTAACACTTTTGTCCATCAATGCTAAGGGCCTTAACTCACCGGAGAAGCGTTCCCATCTCCTTCATACCCTCCGCTCTGCTAAGGCAGATGTTGCTTTCATACAGGAGACCCACTTTAAAAAAGAATCGGTGCCGGTTTTCCAACCACCACTTCCCACAAGTATTCTGTAATGATTCCTCCCTTAATAAAACAAAGGGGGCAGCAATCCTATTTTCCAGAACTACTCCGCTTTCTGACCCTGTATATGTCCCGTTGGGGGATGGGCGGGGGGTCTTGGTTAAGTGTAAACTATACAATCAATCATACACGTTTGCTAACCTTTATTTCCCCAATCAGGATCAACCCAGATATTTTACGCAGATCCTAGAGGAGATCGACAAGCACAGGGAGGGTACGCTGGTTGTGGGAGGTGATTTCAACTGGACGCTTGAACCACATATCGACTCCACCACTGGATCCTCTAGATGCTCCCTGCGAGATGCAAGAAGGGTAAGGCAGACTCTGCATGAACACCAGCTGGCTGATCCGTGGCGCATTTTACACCCCCGAGACTACTCTTTCTTTTCCCGCCCCAGAAACTCCCACTCTCGCATCGACTATTTTCTAATCTCCCACAACGCCCTCCACCTTGTCTCCACTGCCAGCATTGGCCAGATTACTTGGTCTGTCCGTCGCCATTACCTTAACCATTCCCGATCTCCAGCCAAGAGCGTGGTCCTGGTGATTTAATGAAACTCTCCTTCAGGACCCCCATTGTAGAAGCCAGATAGAAGCTGCTATCAACGATTATTGGAAGTTTAATGACGTGGGGGACACCTTTAAGGTGACGATCTGGGAGGCCCATAAGTGTGTCATCAGGGGGGTATGTATTAAATTGGGGTCCTATCTTAAAAAGCAAAAAGAGGCCTTAAAGACTCAACTGATTAATAAGATCCATGCCGTAGCAACAACTCACAAATGTACTCTCAATAAATCGACGCTGGAAGAACTCTCCTCCGCCCGCGCCTCATTAGCGACTTTGTGCAATGACTATTACAAAACTGCTATGCGCCGGTGTAGATTCTGGTACTGCCAATGGGGAAACAAGCCAGGCAAAATGCGGGCTAGGGCTCTGAGGAAACAATGCGCACAGGGGTTCATCCCCAAGGTTAAGGATTTTGGGGGTTCCTTACACCATGATACGCCTAATATAGCCAACACTTTTAAGGACTACTACAGGGCACTCTATAATCTTGCCGGTCCCTGTTCTCCGGATGAAGCCGCGACTCGTCAACAGGATATCTTAGACTACTTAACCAAATGCTCCTATCCCTCCCTCCTCCCAGAAGTCTCTTCTGCCCTTGAATCCCCCCCTTCACTCTCGGTGAACTGGAATACGCCATCAAAATGGCCCCTAGTGGAAAGAGCCCAGGCCCAGATGGCTTTTCAATTTCGTATTACAAACAACTTAAGGATAAACTGGCCCCTAAGCTTCTTAATGCCTTTAATAGTATCTCTGATCAATCTAAATTCTCCCCCCAATCACTTGAGGCCCATATCTCCGTTATCCTCAAGGAAAACAAAGACCCAACTCAATGTAGTAGCTACAGACCTATCTCCCTACTTAATGTAGATTTGAAATTGTTTGCCAAATTATTAGCTAATCGCCTTAACGCTCTCCTCCCTAGTATTGTTCACCCAGATCAGGTGGGGTTCGTCCCAGGTAGGGAAGCCCAAGATAGCACTACCAAGACTATTAGCATTCTCCATCACCTTTCCCTCACAAAGACCCCTGTCCTTCTGCTCTCTAAAGATGCAGAAAAGGCTTTTGATAGGGTGAGCTGGAGCTTTCTGCAAGGTGTCCTTTCCCATTTGAACTTAGGCCCCATTTGTACCCATTGTATTCTCGCTTTATAAACTACTCCCTCGGCAAGAGTGCGGGTTAATGGTGCTCTGTCAGATCCCTTCCCTACCACTAACGGCACGCGCCAGGGATGCCCGTTGTTGCCGTTGATCTTTATATTGTGTATGGAGGCCTTGGCCCATACAATTCGCTCCAACGGAGAGATACAAGGGGTTTGCGTTAAAAATAGGGAATACAAACTGGCACTTTTTGCAGATGACCTTCTAGCATACATCTCTAATCCATTGTCCTCCATACCCACCCTTATGCGAGAATTCTCACGCTTTGGTGGTCTTTCAGGCTTTAAAATAAATTGGAGTAAATCAAATGCCCTTTCACTAAACCTCCCCCCAACTGTTAAACGATCCTTGGCTCCCTCCTTCCCTATACAATGGGGTGAATCCCACCTGCGCTATTTAGGGGTTAACATGACGGCGGATCCTAGTCTACTTTTTGGAAAAAAATTTCCCCACTACTGTGAAAAATTAAATCAGACTTAAATACCTGGTCCCCTAAGGGTTTCTCATGGTTGGGAAGAATAAATATTCTTAAAATGAATGTTTTACCCAAACTCCTGTACCTCCTACAAACCCTTCCTGCTTCTTTTTGGAGTTCCAGCGTTTGAGTCGTGGCTTCATCTGGAGGAATAAGAGGCCTAGATGTAGCCTAAACACGATGTATCCTCTTAAAGATAGTGGGGGGGTTGCAGCTTCCAAAATGTATTGTTCTACTATGAGTCTGTTCATTTGAGTAGAATCATCGATTGGACTAGACGTAGTACAGATAAGCAGTGGGTTGACTTGGAAAACTTAAGCTGTCCTGCTCCCCTGCACTTAGTCCCGTGGCTTCCTAATAAACCTAACCTATCTCATCCGACGGTAGGCCCCACCTTGGTTACCTGGAAGAAACTTATTAAAAAGATGCGATGGACTAACTACCCCTCTCCTTTATCCCCCTTCATCTTCAACCCTCTTTTTCCACCTGGCAATTCCTCTCCCTTCCTAAAGTCTTGGTCAGACGCGGGACTGTATAGAGTCAGCCAGCTGGTGGGACCCACGGGTCCCTTGCCCTTCCAAAGCCTAATAGAACAATACAACCTTTCCCAAAGGGAGCATTGGGCCTACCTCCAGTTACATCACTTCCTCCGGACAGCCCCCTCCTGTGAGTTTCATCGTGCTGAATCTCCGTTTGAGTCCCTCTGCACCCAACCAACGCCCCCGTCACACGTAATATCCATTTTATATAGGCTCCTAGTTCCCCAATCCGGTCCCCCTGAACATACATTTATACAAGCATGGAATAGGGAACTTGCTGCCCCTCTCGAACCCTCTGATTGGGATACGATTTATAAAAAAATACATTGTTCTTCGTATAGCCTCTCCGTGGTGGAAACTCGTTATAAGCTTCTTTCCCGGTGGTACATGGTCCCTGTTCGTTTGAAAAAAAATGTCCCTAGTACTTCAGATGCCTGTTGTAGATGTGGGATAACGAGTGGAACGTTCCTCCACATATGGTGGGATTGCCCTTTGATTAAGCCCTTTTGGAAGCTTGTCATAGACACCGCTAGACACCTAAGTGGGGATGAGATCTCTGGGGAGCCGGAGTTCTGGCTCTTGGCATTGGACAATTCCTCCATATCTGTATATAAAAATTCTCTTATACGCCACCTTAGTAACGCTGCAGTCGCAGTGATCCCGGTTCACTGGAAATCCTGTTCCCCTCCATTAAGGAGTGGATTGACAGAGTTGACCTGTACTATAACATGGACAGTATAGCTCTGTTAGCCACTGACAAATTTCGACAATTCACCACCATATGGTTTCCCTGGACTGAATTCAAACTGTCCCCGGAATTTAACATCTTACGCAGTGCTTCATAATCCCACCCCCGTTAGGCCCCTCTATTTAGCTTAACTCCGCCCACCTCAAGTGAATTTAGTTAGGAATGTCTCCTTTCTATCTGATTATCCTTCCTCCCTTCCCCTACTGTTATTCTGTTATTCTACAATGATTAAGGGAAACTGATTTATTTGGGGAGCCTAGGGATTTTGGGAGAACATGACCTCGGGCTCGGGCCCTCAATTTAGCATCAGCAAAGGGCGCGTTTGTTCTTGGATGCTCTGCTGCATCTGAATAAGGCCATACCTAGGAGATTATTGTTTTCTCTGGTTCCCCTCCCACCCTCAACATTTTGTTTGTTAGCTAATGTAAACAGTGGAAATGCATTATCCGCCTTCATACTGTCAAGCCGCTTTTTCTTATGATTGTCTAACTGTTTCAGTTATTCCTCCCAATACAGTGTCGCTTGACATGTGAAATGTTATTCTTCATGAGATTGGGGAACGGTTATCTATGTCTTTTTGAAATACAAATAAAGAAAAAAAAAAGAAATGGCGGTGGGAGGCATTTAAATAAAGGGAAGTGGGCGCAATTATAAATATGAGCACGGACGGAGGCCATATACGCTCGGAAAAGGCCACGGAAAGTTACAGCTGGTCTATGGAAGCGGAAGTCTCCGTGGGCACGGATTAACAAGGGGAGTGACTGTGGTTTTGGTGGGTGTTACTTGCTCCGTGCGTGCGTATATTTGCGGACCGATCGCCAGACGGATCTCTCAATATGGCCCTAACTGTTTAAAGGACATTTCTGCTGTTCAAATAAAAAAAATAAAAAAAATATATAATTTATTTATGCCTGAATAGCAGCAGAATGACGCTCTATGCTCAGGCATTACTGTAAATAATGTAGAAAGACTTTAAAGGGGTGTTTTAAGGCGGAAAATGGTTAAACTTAAAAAAAAAAACCCTATTCAAAACACAGCAATGTAGCAGAGGCTGCCTCTGTGTATATGGCTCGGTCTGTGCTTCCCCCTTTTCACTACATCCTATCCAGAGTTGCGAGTTTTGTTAGCAACAACGTACAAATCTTGCACATTCCGCAATAACTCTGGATCAGCTCCATTGTGCTGCTGCAAAATTGTCAAAAAGCATGCAGCCCGGGCACCCTGCAGTGAATGAATAGCATGAAATCAAAGATAAGAGAGCAGATGTGTCAGAAGACTTTGGGGCTGATCAGAGCTGCACTTACACTTTTTTTTTCAGATGCAAGTGTAGACCTGAGCAATACTATCTTGAACTGCAAGCGGAGGAAAATTTACATTGTGAAAGCAGAATTAGAATTGAGAGGTTAAGTTTCTAATTTATAGATTAAACATAAAGTTATGCAGTATTTCTTTTGAACTTTCCAAGAGAAATATGGTCTCCCTTATAGGGATCATTGGTTTTATCTCCAGTCAATTCCTAACCATACACTTTGCTAGGGCCCTCCGATCAGATTTGAAGATCTCTGCTCCAACGATTCCAATTCTACCCATGTCATCTCCTCTCTATAAAAACTCCTGATAGATTGTACTATTAACCACGACCTCTCATTTGTTGCAGTATGGAACAGAGAGCTAAGGTGTTTCTAACAACACACTCTTCCTCCTACAGTGCCTTTGTGATTGAGACACGCTACAAATTACTGTCCAGATGGTACCTAGTTCCTAACCATATTTCCTTCTACTTCTGATTTATGCTGGAGATGTGGCTCCCCGGGAGGTACCTTTCTCCACATATGGTTGGAATGGCCTTTGCTGTCCCCTTTTTGGAGCCAGTTCATTGAGATAACTAATACCGCGTTCACATTACCACTGCCTAAAAAGCCGGCTTTTTAGGCAGTGGGCAGAATTTTGAAAATTTCACAGTGGTGTGTTTAGACTGAGCTTAACGCACCGGTTTTTTTTTTTTTTTTTTTTTTTTTTTAAGCGGGCATATTTTTTTTTATTTTTTTTAGAAGCCGGCAGCAGGGAAAATAGCCGGCTTTTTGGCTCAATCTGAACGCAAAAAGCCGGCTATTGAAAAAGCCGGCAAAAACCCTTCTTTTTAGCCGGGTCTAAGACCTGGCTAGAGAGACCCGGGGTTTGCGTTCAGATTGCCAAAAAAAGCCGGTGTTTTCATGAAACCCGTCAATTTCATGAAAACCCCGGCTTTTAGGTGGTAATCTGAACGGGGTATAAATATTTAGTCGGGGATGAGACCCCAGAAACCCCAGAGTTCTGGCATCTCGCTTCCACGTCCCTCCCTATAGCTGTCTGTAAGAAATCTCTCCTAAGACATCTGAGTAGCACAGCAATCACTGTCATTCCAGTACATTGGAAATCATCTAACCCTCTGTCTATCAAAGAATGGATATACAGGATTAAATTGTACCTGGCAATGGATGACCTCACTTTCTCAGCTCATGATACCTTTCGCCTCTTTATGACAATGTGGTTTGACTAGTTGGAGTTTAAAGAAACCCTGGAATTTAAAACACTCCAAGGGCCAGATTTACTAAGCTGCGGGTTTGGAAAAGAAGAGATGTTGCCCATAGAAACCTATCAGATTCTAACTAACATTCTAGTATGTAATAGTTAAATGAGATCTAGAATCTGACTGGTTGCTATGGGTAACATCTCCACTATTTCAAACCCGCAGCTTAGTAAATCTGGCCCCAAGTCTGGTAGAGGAGACCCCACCAGAGTCACCCTCCCCGATCTGCACTTGAAACTAGTGATTCCTCGTTTGTCCACTTATCCCCTTATCTCAGGTCTTCTGATCACTGACCTGGACTTCTCCTAACTCCCTCTCTTTTCTCGCCTTCTTCTTTCTCTCCTTCTTTATTTCCCTTATCTATATACCTTTTTGTTAAAAATTGCTTTACAAACAACATGCTGGAAGACTAGGTTTTGGAAATAACGAGACTGACACAAAGTCTTAAATACTTTAGATGTTTTTATTGTTTCATTCTCCTGATGACTTATACATATTCTGTCTTTCCATTGTTTAAGTACCTTATTACTATGTAATTTTGTGCTGAAAATAAAGAATTTATTTAAAAATAAAGTTATGCAGTGTTTCAGTTCTATGTGCAAAAGTATATTCACTAAATGCTAAATAATTAAAAGTAATTAACACCCTTTAGTTTGCTAAATGGTGAACCTGAGCTCAGAGCCAGTGCTAGCATGTCTGGTGCCCACCCCCCCTGCAAAAAATATATTTGCACCCTCCTCTTTTTGAGTCTTCAGGCTGAAAATGTTGGACGTGATGACATCACGTCTGACATTCAGTAAGAAGGGAGGAGTGAGGAGAGCAGAGCATACTGGGTCCTAGGTGCCGCCATATTACATAAGTATATATTTTATTTTCATTTATATGGCAGCCGGTGTGACCAGCGGAGGATGGTAGGTGGAGGGGACGCTCTCTGGCTTGGCGCCCCCCTGCCGCACTTACTCCGCCAATCCTAGCTGAGTTGTATACTTGCAACTGTTTTGTCCTGACCCTAAAACTATGGATAAGCTGCTTTATATAGCATTATTTATGTTAGCTTCATTGTAAGATGCTGCAGGGATTTTAATCCAAATCCCATTATTCTTCAGTAGTTTAATTCAAACGTACCACACGGAAAGTTTTTAAATCCAGTCTTTAGTTTAATGTATGCACCCTCCAGATGTTGAACTCTGTTCCATACAAGTCCATGGGCTGTGCTTCCCCTCTACCTGCTAAAGTGGGTGGGGGGAAGCATGCTAATTGTACAGTGTGAGAGAGGGCTCTCACACTGGTGCAGATCAGCGGTCATATGGACCGCTGATCCGCACAATGGACTTAAGGTAGGCTAATGGCAGCATAAGCGAGAGAGGGGAGTGACAGGGAGCATGCTCTCCCCTCTCTCTTATTAATGTATGATTTTTCCTGCGAACAAGTTGTGCACGTTTTAAATCCTGCGTAAATCTGTGAACCTTAAATAAATGATTTTCCAGTAGCAAGTTGTATTCCAATGTAGAAAGAAGAATCTTTACTCCAAGAATAATGGTAAAATTACAGCCAAGATACAGGATACCAAACTAACATCGTAGGAGCAGATCTGTCCAAGATTTCTGTACAAAACCTTCTAACTACAGCATGGTACAGCATTTGCTTATATTCATTTTACAGACAAAAGGTTAATGACATCATGACTGGTCGCCGTTGATTGGTAGATTTTCAATCCTTGGTCCTTCATTGGTCAATTCTGGAGTCTTTGTTCAAGTCTGGAGATCTAATTAACACACTTAATTACCCTAGCTATCTAAACTTATTTCATACCAATATCTAGTAATAGGTTTGGATGGCAATATGCGATCTCAACATAATACGCACCGATATTTGCAGAATGTATAGAGCTACACAACACTACTAAACATGATTATATAAACATTTACAGAAGTCACTCAAAGATAAATTGCAGTTTAAACCTCCTACAGACATTAAACATTACTTTTAAATATATTGAAATACTGCTGTTTTTACCAGCATACAGAAAATACATACAGAAACATTGTAATACAATGAATAAAAATACAAGTCCAAAAGCCCGTGAAGATACGCTCTTGCGTGTGAATAGGCGCGCGTTCTCATCCACATACACCCAGTCAGTGAATGAATGGGCGCTCTTTTGCAGACTCTCCCAAAGCCTGTTTGTATGGTCATTTTCTGTGTTGACCAGCATTGTTTCTCTCTTGAATGAGACCAGCAAAATGTGTTTGACCATGTCTCCAGAGCTCCATTACACATTATAAAATAACTATCTTTTAGCATCTAAATATGTACTGATATATATATATATATTTTCCAATCGCTCGCTTGCGAGCGTAGGTCTGGATCAGGCCCTTTGTTCAAGTCTGGAGATCTAATTAACACACTTAATTACCTTAGCTATCTAAACTCATTTCATACCAACATCTAGTAACAGTAATAAGTTGTGATTGCAATATGCGATCGCAACATAATATTCATTCGCTCTTTTGCAGACTCTCCCAAATCCTGTTTGTTTGGTAATTTTCTGTGTTGACCAGCATTGTTCCTCTCTTGAATGAGACCAGCAACATGTGTTTGACCATGTCTCCAGAGCTCCATTACACATTATAAAATAACTATCTTTTAGCCTCTAAATATGTACTGGTTTATATATACATTTTACAATGACATTTAATACAAATTTATTTTATGCCCTTACATTTAGACTTTGACAGACCACCCTTTGACAGACAAGAACTGTCACATATACATTTTCAATTTAAAATAACATTAATAATTTTTCTTCTCGTCCTCCATCGTTCACGTATACACTAAATACTTCTTACACTTAATTGACCATATTCAGACTTCCGTCGGCGATAGGGCCGCAAATATACGCAACTAAGTAGCAGGTCACTCCCCTTGCTTCCTCTGGCCGGAACTAAACTTAGACCAGCAGTGACTTGCCCTATCTGGCCGCAATAACTTCTAGCCTTATGTGTATTAGTTGCGTATATTTACGGCCCTAACCCTGTAAGCGTGCCCACTTTCCCTCATCTCAGTGCTTTCCTCCTCCCATTTCTATGCAAATCCTTAGGTGCGTATATTTCCGCCGCACTTAGGGTCGGATTCTTCCCCACCCGATTCACAAGTCCGACCCTTAGCTATTTCCGACCTTAACTTCAACGTAGACTGCTTATCACTATTACTACGCATGCGCAGTTGCTGCAAAATCGAGCCGATCCTAAATATACACACATAACTTTCGTTAATTTTGGATCTCTGAATATGGCCCAATATAATAATCATAATTGCGACTATCAGCAAGACTAGCGGTTTTAGCATATAGGTCACCAAAGCTTTCACCCACACACCAGTTCTTGAGAATCAATTTACAGGGTTCAACCTTGAAACCCATCCCACCACTTCTTCTCCTATTGCGGTTAAAGAAATGTTATGAGATCTCCTGACTTCCCATTTTAGCTGAAGTATCTCATTGCATAGATTAGCGTCTATTTTAACCACATTGTCTCCCAATTGCCCAACTCCATATTACTCGTGAATAACAGTGTCTAGTTAGAAGTATGTTGGCATAAGTTTGGGTTAGGGGATCCAGAAGCATTATTTTTATCCCTTATTGATTTCACACCCCATAGCCCACGCACCTCTTGCATATCCAATGGTACAGGGACCAGGCCTATGTTATCTTGTCTTTGGGGCAAGTGAGAACATACCAAACACTCTGACTATTTTAACAACTTCCCCACTAATGAGTAATAGTAATGATTCTGAGGATGTCCTTTTGGGTCGGGTTGTAATTTATCTGACACTTGAGGACGCACTTTTCCTCTATCTCAGGGAGACAATTCTGACACACACACACACACACACACAATACTCTTCAGACGCTAAATCTGCACACCGATCTTTCACTGCATCGCAAGTTTTATCAGGAACCTCAGACTCAATTTTGTTCCACTGTTCTATAGTACTGTTAATGCGTTGGCCTTCCTACTGGCTTACACACAGAATATGTAATTTACTTTCAATCCCCATGAGTTGGCACATACGTTTTACTCCTGTGAACTGGGTACCTTGATCGCTATTGATCATGTTAAGAATACCGAATCTATAACCAAAACTCCTGGACCTGTTTTGTATGGTCTCTTGGGATACTGCAGTAAAAAGAGAATATAACAAAGTCATAAAAAAGTCACAAATATAAAATCAACTGATTTCAAGCACATCGGTATAGAGCTAATTAGGAAAAAAAATAGCACCAATGCTGTAAGCATGAAGCTGTCAAAGGGAGCGAGGGTGAAGCATCACAAGGACTGTCTGTTAGTTTAAGACAATAAATCCACAAAATGAATGTAGTACAGGCAAATCATAGGACTAGTGTGTAGCCTCCGTAATAATAGGAGTAGATCAAATTTACAGCTGCTTATTGTTATGCAGCAACTGAGGGCCGTATTTAGAGATCCGTTTCGAGGTAAGTTGCGTGCGTATTTTTATGATCGGATCAACTGCGCATGCGTAGTAACTTTATTTAAGTACTTTCCATAGACTATACGCACGTAAGTGCCTAATGGACGTACATGTGAAATGCACTTGGGGATGTACGCAAGGAAATCCGACGCTCAGGAAAATTTGCATAAAAGTGGTTGAGGGGGCATTTCAATGAATGCATGGAGGCGCGGTTTTAATGAATCGCACGGACGGAGCACATATATGCACGTAAGTACACACGTAAAGAACAGAGTGGTCTAAGGACTCGTAACTTCTCAACAGCTTGTCCGGGAGAGGGGAGTGTCGGGGTTGTTGGTGGGTGTTTCCTAGCTCTGTCCGTGCGTATAATTATATACATAAAAAACACGGTTCTCTGAATACGCCCCTGAGTGCCTAAACCAGCCAGCAGACAGATTCCTCGGGACCAGGGGTGTCACAAATTTTGTTTACGGGGGGCAAGATCTTACCCCTCCCACTGGCGCCCCTTCTCACCACGGAGTATGGTGAGAAGGGGGAATGGTCAACCCATTGTGGGTCTGGTCAAGCCAATGGGGGTGTGGTCAACCTATCATGTCTGCAGCCAGTACTTTGATCATGTCTCCAGCCCCCCCAGTGTGTAAGGTGGCCTGTGTGTGGTAAAATAAGTGAGTTAATTTCTACTCACCTAACCCCTTTTACAGACACACAGTATACATTGATCCATGCTGGAACTAAATAGTCATCATTTATTTTTATTTTTTTACCTCAATTATCTGCATTACTTCTGCATTTAGGGATGTTTTTGCACATATTTTGAAGTTAAGTTACAAATCTTAATATCTATAACTACTACAACTATCTTACTATTGGGACCAATATCATTTGAGTGTCAAATTCAACATTCTTTTAACCACAAAAGCCTCCTAGTGTCATAAAGAGCAAAACACATATTTGTAACCACAATACAAAGGAAGCCGATGCTTAAAGTTAACACTTACCATGCAGCTGCCAAACTAGTCCGTATGCGAACATGTGCGCATCACAGCTGCAGGTCGGAAGCCCATCGATATCAGGAAGTGACGGCGAAATGGCATCAGCAATCATGGTAACCCAAGAAAACAGCTGGTACACAAGAGCCATGTAGTCTTTGTCCACAGAAATTGTCACCCAGGTCTTTTAATACATACTCCATGTGTCTCCAGGATTCTAATAACCCCCTCATGTCTCCTCAGCTTCCAATAACCCCCCTTATGTCTCACCAGCTTCCGATAACCCCTCTCATGTCTCCCCAGCTTCCAAAAATCCCCCTCATGTCTGCTCAGCTTCCAAAAATCCCCCTCATGTCTCCCCAGCTTCCAAAAATCCTCCTCATGTTTCCCAAGCCTACAGATCATCTCCCTCCTGTCTCCCCTCAGCCTCCAAATAATCCCCTCATGCCTCCCCCAGCCTCCAAATAATCCCCTCATATCGCCCTTAGCCTCAAAATAATCCCCTCATATCTCCCCTCAGCTTCCCAAAGTCCCAATAAACCCCCTCCATTTACTTACCTTCTTCCTCCTATTTTTCTCCTGAGCGGCGCTCCCTCTCTTCTCAGCATGAGGCTGACGTGACCCTGAGGTTGCGCCAGCGTCACACTCTGTGCAGTCTACCTAGCGGGGGATTAACAGCCTGGCGCCGCATCCCCCGCTTACAAGGGTCCCCGGTGCCTCCCCATCAGCAGTCCTGGGCGCCCAGGACCGCGGACAGAGGGAGTCAACGGGGACCCTTGCAAGCTGTCCTGGGCGCCCCTTGACATTATTGAGGGGGTGCCGTGCCCCTCCGCCCCCCCGTTCCGACGCCCGTGCTCAGGACACAATGTAACAGTCTCACAACTGCTAATCGCTGTGCAGCCATCCAAATACTTAAACCGGCTGGTAGGTAGACTCCTCGGAACACAATATATCACAGTCCCATTACAGCAGAATATCTTGTATGACTTCTCATTCATACATACGACAGCAGTTAAAACTTATTGTTCATCGAATGAGCACTTCCACATATTACACTGTAATTGGAGCACTTATTTTGATGGCAACATATATATTATAAATACCCAGAGAGCGCTATTGTGCAATGCTAACTGATTGTCTCCATGCTCTTTAGAAGACTCATTGATCACTAAAATATTCAAGGCGATCTCAATGCACCAACAATATTGTGAATCTTCCACCACACTGGGGAATCCTTACGTGTTTCTCCTCGTAACACACGGTTTCATCAGATGGATTTCACTGAACATATCCACATGTTATACTGTCATACACCATTATATCCAGATCTCAATAACAGAAAAAACTAAGAATCACTTATATATGTTAATAATTTGATATATATATATATATATATATAAATTGGTAAAATAAATATATAAATGTATATAATTTAGATATTATTTAACTCAATAGTTGTTGAGTCCATGTGGAGACAATGGACCGTATTCAGAGATCCAATTTCTCAGCTAGTCACGTGCGTATTTTTACGATCTGACTAACTGCGCATGCGTAATAACTTTATTTACATAGTTAACGTAGACTATACTAGTGGAAGGGCCTTATGGACGGACTTGTAAAACACCTGTTGATACATACGGACGGATGTTACACGCTGCATATAGCAGCAGCGTGTAATTGTGTCTCTTTGCTTTAGCAGGGTACTCCGGTCCTGGTTTCCCCTGCAGCATTTCTCCGTGCTGGGGAACCTACTTAATTAATCTGCAGCTGGGATTCCCTAGCTGTGCTTTGGCCATGTGCAATCAGCAGCCACCTGAATGCCTCTTTGCGGGTCATAGCTTTTAGCATCCAGCTTCAGTGTCTCAGTCTGTCTGCCTGCTGTTCGTGATTTCTGTTATTTGTAATTCGTTTGTTTGCCTTCCAGTCTCCCTCTGTGTCTTTTCTGCAGCCCAGCCTTCCCTCACCTACCTGCCTTCTGTCCTCCCTCCTGGTAGTGTGTGTTTCAGTGTGAGTTCCCTGTCTGTCAGTCTCAGCCTAGCCTGTCTGTTATTACCTTGTGTCTGTCAGTTCTCAGCCTTGCCTGACTTTCATCTCCAGTGTGTCTGTCTGTACTATCTCTCTGCATATCACTGTTGCAGATCCCACCATTCCCCTCCAGTGTGTCCATCTGTACAATCTCTCTGCATATCCCTGTTGCAGATCCTACCAATCATCTGCAGTGTCTGTACTGCACAAAAATGTACATAAAAACAGGCAGAGGGAGGCATTAAAATGAAGGAAAGTGGACACGTCTATGTTGAATCGCACGTACGGAGGACATACGCACAGGAATACACTCGGAAAGTTACAAGTGGTCTATTGCGGCGGATGTCATCTGTTCAATCACAGTAAAAGAAAGATTATCGGTACTATTGTTTTGCCATCTAGAGAAAAATGTACAGAAAGGATATGTTTCCTGAAGCCTCTCTCAATGTTCCTCTTATAATACAGGAAGTGAACCTTAGATTTCCTTGTGGTGCAGCCCACATACTGGACTCCATAACCACATTGGATAATATAAATTACGAATGACAACTCAGTCAATAAGTGTTGTAATGGTAAAGGTCTCTTGAGTTTGAAATGCCTGAAAACTCAATTGTTTATGTCCTATAAAATTACATGACCCTGGCCAAACATATTCCAAGTTGTCCAACTTCACCTATAGCTTCCATCTCCCACTGAGGAGGTTTAAGATGGATAGAAACCAGAAAGTTCTTAGACTTCCTAAACCCAGTGCTTATATCATTATATTATCATTGGTAAGCTGCATGCTCCTATTATTTTCATTTTTATTCATAGAATAAAATTTAACCGGATATGGGGCATCCCCTTTTGACTCAAGAAGTTTCTCACACTGGAGAGCCTTTGCTAACAGAAAATCGGGGTAACCCTGATCTTTAAAAGCCTGAATGAGAATGGATGCTTGTAATGTTTCGAAATCTAAAAAATTTAGATAGTATGTTTACATGACACCAAATGACTACTCTTATAATGGAGAAGATTGTTAAAATCTACTGATTGAGTTAAGATGAGACAAAAGATAACACTGAGTTGTGATCCCCATCCCAAATAAAAAAACAAATCATCGCTATATCTGCCATAGAGTACCAAGTTTGCGCAAAATAGGCCATTCCAAACTTGCCCATATAAATATTCACAAAACTCAGCGCGAACTTGGTGCCCATGGCTGTCCCGTGAATCTGTAAATAATTGTTCTGTAAAATAAATAAGATAGAACTGAGAATAATATGTAAACAAAATAAGAGCGCTGGTTCAAATCAATATTAGATTTAGACCTTGGGGCTCAAAGGCATGCGTTTATTCTCAATTCTGTAAACAGACAGAGGGATTGTTCAGATCCCACGGGTAAATAGAGACGCTTGGTAATTAGCAACGGAATAATTGTTAAAAAGTACCAATATTGATATTGCTGCAGCTCTAGGGAGGGAGTCAATCCTCCTATGTATGGCAATAATATGTAAACAAAATAAGAGCGCTGGTTCAAATCAATATTAGATTTATTATATAAGAAATATCCACTATAGTGGCATAATTAAAAACAATAGTATAAAAATAGAATGGTCATATTCTCTCTACAATAAGATTACAAGAAATTTACATAAAAGACAATAATGTCTAACCAATAACAGTTACAGCACGGCAGGTATAGATATATAAAGAAGCCAATCAATATACTCAGACATTATATCAATAGTGGAGGATTCAACTTCAGATTAGAGTTCGCAAGTGGATGATAGCCGTTCAATAAAGTAACTGTCCTATGACAATTAATACAGTTTTGCTGTGCAATTGTTTTTCATCCGTATCTTTGATAAAATCCACTACTGGGAGAAACGCGTCAGGGTCTGAATCTCTTGAATGACAGCAGCTCTCTACTAGTCACAGTATATTGAGACTCTTTTGCTCCCGAGAAGTGACTCTCATACATTTATTGGTCATTCATACTGACCACTCATTTTTTAATCAGGATATTTATCCACTAATACAGAGAATAAGTCGTACGGCTTTTTAGAGCGTTCGAGCATACTGCTCACGCTCAATTACAAGCAGGTGATGTCACCTTCAGCACAGCTGTGATACTACAGCCACGAGTGTTGGAATTTAAAGAGCGGCTTTGTTTGCAGTTACCAGTGCCAGAACTCCCAGGACAACGAGACTTCCAATGAGATTGGGCTATTATTCACACTTAGCATCTCACATGGACCTGTATATCGGTATCAACATCTCCAGGGTCCGTGAGTATAACCATTGGCAAATAACATCTCTATACCTGGGAGACCATCTAAGTTTCAGTAAAACTTCAGGCAAAACTTATATTTCACTACAAATTGCACAATACCACAAATTTCTCAATACAATATATCAGAGCATCGATAACGCATTTGATCTGCTAGTTTTACCATCATACCGTCTGTTACTATTCTGTTATTGTGCCTTAGCGGCCTCTGAGTGGAGAGAGCACACGGACTAATATACCAATTGAGTAAACTATTACCCTTCAATTCATTTTGCCTTATATTCAAATCTGATCATACGGATGAAAAACAATTGCACAGCAAAACTGGATTATTTGTCATAGGACATTTACTTTATTGAACGGCTATCATCCACTTGCGAACTCTAATCTGAAGTTGAATCCTCCACTATTGATATAGTGTCTGAGTATATTGATTGGCTTCTTTATATATCTATACCTCCCGTGCTGTAACTGTTATTGGTTAGACATTATTGTCTTTTATGTAAATTTCTTGTAATCTTATTGTAGAGAGAATATGACCATTCTATTTTTATACTATTGTTTTTAATTATGCCACTATAGTGGATATTTCTTATATAATAAATCTAATATTGATTTGAACCAGCGAATAAGATTAACAGGAGTCCCAACCAACCAGAGCTAGACTGCAGCCAGCCAATAGGGTCTCCTATAAAGATTATTGCTCCCAGCCTCTGCTGTGTGTGGGACCTTTTCCTTGGGGAGAATTGTCCCAAATATCGGCCACCACAGTCTGCGTGCAGTAATTGCTCTATTGTGTGGCCAGCTTAAGGGATTTGTTCCTCTGGCTGTGCAGCTCCTCTTTTGAGTCAGCCTATGCTTTTCAGGAAAAACTGGGACACAATGGTGGCTTCTGCACACTGTAGAAACCAGGCAATTTAGGGAGTAGCTGCTTCCTCTTTGATGATTTGATGACCACCCGAGGGGACTATTTTTTATTTTAAATACATTTAAAACGAGATTACCCATGCTGGCCAAGGGTATATAATATGCCCCAATGACAGCAGAGCTGTCATTAGCGCCAGAAGGTCCTGCTAGCAAAGTCGCTGGCAAAGGTTTTTTTTGTTGTTTTTTTTTACAAAGACCTTCCCCCCGGATTCAAAGTTTAGAATATCAGATCCAATTCAAGTTGGTAGGTACTTTTTTTTCATTAATAATTTTAATGTCTTGATTTTTTTTATTTATTTAATGTATTTTTATATTAGCAGTATCAAATGTAAATAAGTAGGAGGGACATAACTTTTTGTGTTTAACACAGGGTGACAGGGCATGCTGGCACTTGTAGTTCTCGAAGCACCAACATGCCCTGGCATCCTTGAGCATGCTGGTGCTGGTAGCATTCCTATGCGTAATAAATAAATAAAAAAATGCCACTAAAAACAGATGTTTGCTGTTGCCATAGCAACAGTAAACAAATCTGTCCTATCGGAAGGCAATACACATTGCGACCCTACCCGTATGCGACTCGGGAAAAACCCTTCTTTTTTCCCGGGTCTTAATCCTGGGTCATTAGACCCGGGTAGTTCAGAAAGGGTTGTTTCACACCACCACTAAATACCTGGGTTTTTGGCCAAAATCCTGGTTATTTGGTGGTGATGTGAAAGGGGTTTAAGAGTACCATTGTGGTTCTTGCTTTTAATACTCTCTGCTCCACCTAATATCAAACCACTTTTATACTAACTGGGTCCACTTTCCCAATTTTGGAAATATAATTATGCATTGCCTTTCTCTTGCCATTTTCAACAGTGTCATGTGAGGGGGGATTCAGTTTAACGTATCATATTAAAAAAATAAGTTCATGTCAACTTTTCTGGTAGAAAGCTTAAGTGATCTATTTATGATCAAGATGAATGGTTCATCCCTCACATTAACCCTTCATATCCCACAGCCCAACCCTAACTTCCCCCTTCTATGATGCCATCCTTGTTCTCTACCCAGAAAGAGAACATTTTCCTACAGAGAATTGGTACTTTGGTGAATTAGGGCCTCTTGCTAGAAGTACCTGTTCACACTACTAAAAATTACAATGTCTAGGTCTGCCCTGACATATTAAAAGGGCTGTGCGCAGCTCCCGGGCATAGCAACAGTAACAAATCCCTCCAATTAGGTGAGACCAGGGTTTAACCTGAACTTTCACATCACCATCAGACACAGGAAAAGCCCTTTATTTTTCCAGTGTCAACCCCAGGTTTTTAGACCCAGGACCAGGACCCCAGTACCTTTCATATCACCAACGAAAATACAGGTTTTTTAGTGGCAATCAGAAAGGGGTATGAAATAACCTTGCATTAGTATAGTTGTATACAAAAGTGCATTTCATTCCACAGTATGTATGAATAGAGCAGCAGATAAAGTTTCAATTCTGTCCTCTAAGAATAAGAAACTGGTGACAGAAGCCACAAAGGCCCCAATACTGTACAGTTAAATACTATAAAAATATTTGAAATCTTGATTTCTACAGTGACATGCAGATGACCGGTGTATGAATTTTGTGTAGTTATTAATTAGGGTTTCCATGTCTTTCATCAACAGTGTAGGTTTCTGGTATTATTAATAGGTTACAGCTTTTGCTTTTTAGCTTTCATTCAGTACCTTCACAAAACACCATTAAAGCTTTATTGATTTACCACCTGATTAAAGCAGAATATATGACAACAATATAATACAATATATCTTACATATAAAACTTTACATAGCATTTCATATATTTCTCATTATTTCCAAAATGTTTACATCCAGAAGACGGTTTGTCTTTAATTAGCAACTTCAAAATCTATATCACACAGTAAATTGCTTTAAAATTATAGATAATTTAACTAAAGAAATAATTTAGACATTTGAAACAAAAAGAAAACCTATACAATACCCACACATATACTGCATTTTGTGTGTGTGTGTGTGTGTTACACAGTGACCAGAGGCTGCAGTCTAGATGGTGTAACTCTTATAAGAAATTGGTCATTTTAATCATTCTATTCATTTAATTGATGAAAATACTGACTTGTGTAACAGATTTATGTCACAGACTCTTTACATTGTAAGCAAACCATTTCTTTGTTCTAAAGCAACTAACATCTTTTTGTCCTTTTAAAGTAAAGATCATAGCCTAGACATTGTGTAGAATAAATTTGGGGGACAATATTATACTTAGGTTGCATATAAACACTGATAGACCACATAAAGACAACTGTAATATGATTACCTGCTTAAAGTGTTGTGTTATGTTCAGTCATGAAACACATCCTGTGTAACAATAGCAATAACATACTTTCTTACTGTGTACTAGTAGGATACTACACATTCTAGGACAATGTCACATTTGCACTTCGCCTCTGATGACTTTAATTTTTGTAACAATGGTTCCTAGGTATTGGTCTGATGATGAATTCAAATAGGCACTAAAACAATATAAACTACTATGGACTTGCCAGATTATTGTTTTACTGTATTTAAGGCTAAACTCTATTTTGTTATAATATAAATAGTGATGTAGATATTTTCAAAGGGAAAAAAGTTACTAATTAATTCAGAATACACATATTGAATTTAGCATTTAAATGATGAATGTGATTGTGTCAGAAATGACTGTCTTCAGTATGTCTGACTTTTTAAACCTATGAGAGCTGTATGTTGGAACAAGATTTTTAAAAATAATGGACTCACACGCAAGGATAATTCCCCAAAGTGTATAACTGTGTCATTATGTGACAAGAGGGCTTTGAGCATTAGAAAAACTGTAACATATATATTCTTACTATGAATTTCAGCAAAAATAAAACAAGTAAAGTTATTTGTGTAATAGCAGCTACATCTAAAATGTGAATCATGTATATGGTAGAACTATATGTAAACAAGGTCCCAACTAGTTATTGTTCTCTGGTATCAGCAACACTTACTTCTGGATATATCCATACTGGTTTATTTTGCAGTTATGGAAGCCTGCTGAGCATTAAAAAGTATCTTCTAGCTCTTACTTTTTTAAATTATTCTAATATACTATTTTTGTTATGTTGTGTAGGGATATTTTACTTCAAGACATCTCGTCATCGATTTTGTTTAATGTAAATAAACAGTTAGGTTAGTGGATCCTTTGTCTTAATAATTTGCGAAGCTACTTTATAGAGGTCTTCAGTTCTGTATTTCATTAGAAATGCTTTGTTACAATGCTAGGGACCTTTATTTGCTACAGTAGCAACCAGGTTGGGATTTTCAGAGGAGAGAATTTCTGGTGGCAGCCATTGTCTGTGCCTTAGTCATAAAGAACACTCATTTGGAGTATGAGTATGATACAAATCACCAAATTCTCCAATGGTTAAATAAAACAGTATTCAAATGTAAACTGTATGGAATGGTATCCAAGACAATCATTCATTACATAGTTTTCCTACCATATAACTTTTCATTTCTCCATAAACCGTTTTTCTTTTTTTTTTTTATACGGCTCAGAGGCAAAAATAATGCAGAGAGCAGGAACCAACTATTAAATAGAAGAGTAACTGTAAAATATATTCAGAATCTCAAAAGCTTCAGCCCAAGTAGCAAAAATAAAAATATAGAATTTCTCTGTATGCATCCTTCTAAAAACTAAAATGAATCCAATTCATGCAGTAAGAAAAACAAAGAAACATGACAGCAGATTGTTTAATTTAACATTTTTTAACGCTGCTAAACCTACACAACAAACAGAGCAACATTGCAAGGAGTAGAACTGACCTCTACTGTCCTTACACAGAATTCTGAACTCAGTAAAGATAAGTAATATAAAATCCTGGATGGCAAAAGCGAGGTCAGTCCTTTAACCAGAGTTCCGATGAAGACATAGTCGTTTATGAAACTAGCGTTGTCAATCTTTCTTCATCAGGACAGGCTGAACCCACTCTACACTGTATCCAATGGTCCACAGGCAGTAGGTGTTATAAAGTTGACTGTGCACTGTCAAATTGTTTATGCTCTTGTGGTACAGAGATCTTAAAAACCAGCCCAATACGCAGGAAAAACTTTCTCAACACAGCTCGGAGCTCAGGTATCAAGTCAAACTGCATGATCTCACACAGGTGAGGGTAATACTTAGAAGCATGCGCTTTAAACTATAAAAAGAAGAAAAACAAGAGATTACAGTAAAGCTGCATGATTATGAATAGATATAACATTAAAGCAAGACATATTTCATTAATGTGATCATAGAGATGTATCCTGCTGTGTGCAACTACTAAATCAATTGAAGAGCAATATTCAAAAATTTGGTCAGAAAAAAGAACCCTCATTGGAAAACTATGCATTTCAGGATTTATATATGTATTAAGGCTTAAAGCTACAACCAGCATCCACAAAGAATCAAGCGATGTGAAGAGAGCTCAGACACCAAGATCGTTTCTTACTGACCTAGTTACAATAACAATGTGTCAGCAAATGCACAACTAAAAGGGTGAACATAAATATGAGGTTAATTCAAGGCTTGTTCGTGCCTTGATTAGAGGGCTACAAGTGAGACCTACAGTAGGTTTATATAAGTAGGGTCTGACTGAGTGTGGGTACCTGTTGCCAACGACCATATTTCCATAAGGGTCGGAACTGGCTGGGATATCGATTGCTTATGCCTCGATGAGGCATAGCAATCGATCCCTGGAGCACTGAACACAGTGTTCTGAAAGGTAAGTAATTATGCTTTCCCCAACCCACTCCCTAGCCCTCCCCCTGCCCGCAGCCTAGCCCTAAGCCCCCCCCCGTAGCCTAACCCTGTTTCCACCCCCCCACAGCCTAACTGAAGTCGCATATTCACCTATTCATAAAAAAAATTCTACAACGGCTGTCATTCAAAATAGAGACAGACGAAAAGCAACTTTCGGCTGTGTCTATTTCGGAATGACAGCCATCGCAGCTGGGACTCGCAATGGTTCTGACTGGAGGACAAACACAGTTGTTGCTGTGTTAGTAATAAATATTATCTTCTACTACAACCAAACAATTGTTTAGGCATCTATAAACATTATTATTACTATACAATTACCATACCTTTTCATCACTAACTTTTAGCGTTTTGGTCAAAAGTAACAGCAATAAATTGGTCCAAGCCTCACGGTGGCTTTCAGAATTTACAGTAATAAAATATGCAAGGGCCTCATTGCACACACTGTAATGAAAGAGAAACAATGTTAACATGCATTGGATACCTTGCACATAATTCACTAAATGGCTTTGCCACCGATACATTACTTGTTTACAATGTGTACATTACACAGTGCTTATCTAATTCTTTTTGTTTATTTAATGATTTTCATTTCATTTCATACACCAAACATATAACATATATAAACAACATATATCATTTATATTTTGTCACTGCTTCTATCTCATAATGCTAGCTTCTGTAAATTGTAATTTAAACAAATTAAATTAGATAATGAATATTTAATTGTGGTCTTACCTCAACAGTCTCTGTTCTATATCCTCCCATGAGCCTATGCGCTGCTCATCTGTGTACATCCGGAAGAGAATACGGAGACAACAGGCAAGACTGCTGGTCTCTTGTTTCAACAGATTGGGCTTGGATTTACCTTTAAATCCTAATAAAATACACAGACAGATTACATGAAAAAGACATGGTAGCTATATATATCATCTAAAGATAATAATGCTGATATAGCAAGTACCATTTTAAAGCAGCAATAGAACTTAATAGTAAATTCATGGCATTTTAGGCTATCTTTAAACGGAAAAATAAACCTGCCAACACTAGAGATTTCCTTATTACTCATTCCAGGAACTGTATCATTGCAAAAACAAAACGAATTCAGGGCTACCCCGAACAGACACCCGTGGGAAATTTATTGCTAGATTAAGTCACACTGGTGGAGCCTCCATGTCATTGATACAACTGCTATTTTATATTTCTATTTTGTAGGAATGAATACCAGTTCCAGGCAGCATCTGAACCCAACAATACACAGACTGGCTATTTACCATTTTACAAAATAGTAAATTCAGTTATCAATCTTTGATAAAGTCAGGCTACAAATGTGGAAATGTTTCCTTACACACTTAAATCTAAAAAACAGACATCCAAATGACAGCTGAAAATGTTCTTGGGTTGAGTAGACAATATTCAGGGATAATAAAGAACAAGGTTGTAATGAGGGTTGATCACCAACCAATCAACCAATTTCTTGAACATCAAGAAATATTGCTTAGCCTTCATTACAACTAAAGTAGAAACAGCTTATAGTCATCTCTACTGTTAACTGAATATACTACATAGATATTAGGGAACAAATTATATTGTGTTTGTATTTATACACCCCAGATACAGGTTCAGTATTTCTATTGAGGTCAACCCAAATTTTTTCTCCATGGTACAATTGCTAGAGTTAAAACTTAAAAACAAAAAGAGGATTTTTATTACTCTCCGTAAAATCAATTTCGTCATTTGGGGGACACTGCAAGACATTAGGGTATAGTAGTTTGCTATAGGATAAAACACAACTAAATGTGCTATATAAGCAACTATACATAAACTATACAGTGCGTCAAGCTGTACGAGGTAAAAACATGTTTCTATCATACCAACATTTTAAATTCTTAATATTTCAATAATCAGACATAATACCTGCTCTCCACAGCGCTGTCCTTTGTTCGTTATTAGAATTAAATGCTTTGGCAAATAAGTGGGATTCCTGGAGGCAGTCCAATAATTTAAAGAGATGTGGTGTAGACATAAACTTGTACATTCCCTGATCCTCTGAATCAATGTGGATATCCTGCTCCAATGTGTCTCTCTGTATACAGAATGAACCATATTGACACACACTTCTGTTAGTATGTATTATAAATAATATGACATATATGCCATAATATACTGACATATGTAAATCCCCCCAGTATATCTCTGAACAATAGACACAATGTTATCAGACCTGTGCAGCTGCAAGATGCTCAGCATCCTCTTTTTTGCTGGTAGCTGGGAAAAAGACAATGTTATCGATGGTCTGGATTAATTCAAGCTGAACAACACATTTTATGAGGAGACCGGCGAAAAGCTTCTGGTCAGCAAGCCCTAGAAAGAAGAACAAGATAATATATATTATATATATTAATAATATATTATTAAGATAATAAGAACAAGATCAGTAAGCTGGACAGTACATTGGTGGGTGAGTATAGGTGAAGGTCTACTTACTCTCATTGGACTTTCCCTTCCAATTCTCCTCAGTAGTATTAGACAGCTGACTGTGAGCTCTCTCAGAGGGATTCCTGTCCAGACTGCTCATAGACTGGCGATCAATATCCAAATCCTGCACACAGGACAGAAAGAAACACTGATAAGTTCTCAGACTCCCTAAAGCCTATATTCCCCATAACCTTCAGAAACCTAGGACGAAACTCACATAGCGTTTCTCTGAAGAGTCATCTTCAATTCTGGATGGTCTCCAAGTTAATAACCTTTGGGAAAAAAATGCCAGCTAAGTTTGATCTTTAATTTGGTCATTTTAATATTTCTTTTTTGAGGAAATTAAAGTGGTTTGTAAAACAAATAGTAAGAGCATACTTTGTGTCACAAGTAGTGCAATAATAATTGATAAAGACAGCTTCCACCTACACCTATCACTAGTAATATTTCAGTGTCTTTAGAGGCTCTATTACTTATATACAGCATACAAACAAATATCACTAAAAAATAAACATGACATACTTACACACTGGGAATGGTGGTTTTAAATATATCCAACATGCAATTACAAGTCTGATCCCAAACCTCTGGACTAAACTTCTCTCCATTCAGAATGACCAGGTTCTCAAGGCAGTTGGTGCCGGAGCGGGCCAATTGCTCATTGTCTGCAAGACACAAAGACATGATTACAAACCTCGGAGGTGGTCAAATATAAATAGTTATTACATGTGTCAATAGCAATACTGCTCTATTTTCACAAACAGAGACAGGTATGTGCGACATCAAGTGTTATAAGAGGCATACTTTTTTAGAAAGGCCAAGGCTCAATATACATTTCTAGACAATGGCATTGCCAGGTCAGTTTGGGGAACAACTCCCCCATTTAGGAGCATGTGCACAATCTTCCAAGCTCTTCCATTATAGGCACACACAGGACAGCTGCAGGGTGTCTAGTCTACATAATGTGTACCCCCCCTTGATTGTTTAGCTGTTTGTAGACCAAATCCCACCAACTACAACACTGTCATAGACATTCTGTTCAAATGTTCCTTCATTCATTTTATATGGCAAGTACTGTGCCATCTATAAGTCTAAGAATAATTCAGCTCAGCAAGTAATAGGATACTCATGTCACTTTACAATGGATTGCTGCCTAAAGGATGACATTTATACATGATTTTCAGTTCAGTTTGGTACCCCTCAATGACCACATCCAACCAAGGGGTCTTTTAAAAAGACAATGGGGTAAATCCAGCCCGATGGGCTAGTTACGTTAGAAAGTGTAGCTTATTTATGCTAGCGTAATTTTTGCGCGTACGTACTTTGGACGTTTTACACTGCCCAAACCTTACTTTAACTTTTCATAGCTTAAGTACTGACGTATGTAATGGATTTAAGCGACGGCCTAACCCGGCCCATACTGTCCAATTTAACTGCCTCCCTCCGCCTACAAAGCGTAATTATGGGTGTCGTATTGATGTCCCCGCCCCTTCGCTCGTATTTATGCTGATGGGATGTATGTTCAGCATTACGTGGCGTAACATCTGCCGCGCACATACGCAGTAAATACAAATAGCCAACTTGACGTCATTGCATAGAGTAAATATGCTAACGTACTTAGCTCAGGATCTGGCCCAGTGAAGGTAGACTGAAACTGTTAGGTGTGTCAATATAAACATATTATTGAATGTAGGCATCACTCTATGTCAACCGCACCTTGTTTAACACACCAATGTAACTGGGCAAAGATATCGGAGAGCAGAACACTGTTTAGGGCCTCATAGAACTGCGTGAAGACATCACAAATTGCATAAAGAGCATGGTTACAGGTTGTGGTCATCCATTCAGATTTCTAGTAACAAAGAAAAATATATATTCAATATATCATTCATCACCACAAACACTCAAATGATTTCCAGAGAAAAAATGTTCACATTATCAACTCTAAAATGTTCTTAAAGATTAACAATAATATATTGAGTTAAGTTACAATAAAAAAGGCTTTAAAGCAGGACATTCCTCAAGATCCAAACAATTGTATTGGGAGTATATGTGCAAGATTGCTAACATAATAAGTAAATAAATAATGTAAACCATACAGTATTAGTCTGTGATCTTATTTTCTCACCTCTGTTTGCTGTTCTGGAAGTTTCATATTGTCGAATATTCGGAACACGATGCGAAACAGGTCATGCCACCAGTGATTTTCAAATGTGTGCCCATAACTTTTCATAATTTCAAACATTACAGTGAGACCTCTGTGGGGAAATGATTTACAGTGACCATGAATTACCAAATCCATTCTAATTATTGTAATTTAAGATGCAATATGTATTGAATATGGATGGATCCACCCTTGAGAGCTCCTTTATTTAAAGAAAAAAAAAAATTCCAACTGAGAGTCAGGAATAAATATAAATCATATTATGGCTTACACGCACAAGTAATGGAATTGATAGATAAACCTCCTTATTTATGGTGTCCTATGAAGAAGCTCTACATTCAGAGTGCTGCCAGAGTTTTGTAGAATGCTGTTCTAGTGAATTACTGAACTGCTCTAAGAGTTACCTAGTTCGGATGTCCAGTTTACATCTGTTAATGATGCAGGAAAGCTCAAATAAAATTGGAAACCAACCACGGACCCAAACTCTGTCTCCTGGAGCCACATTCATATCATCGCTGGTGTACTCCCTCAGTGCCTGGAAAAGATTATGTGCTCTGTAATCAGTTACTGGATTCAATTCAATTCTTTGTAATCAGTTACAATAGATAAAGAAGAATTAAACAGAGCAAATTCCTACATGATTTAATATAATTATATTTTTACATGTGTGAACTGTGTCATACTCTAAAAATTTAAATAATCTATTTCTTTTTTCAAACTACCTCCATGATTTGTTTTTCCTACAATAAGAAAAGCCAAAAAATGAGATTTCTACGCTTTCTGTGAATTGTCGTATTAGTAAGCAAGAAAGCAGAAATGGAAATATTAGCTTGCAATGATAAAACTGAATTTCTGTTGCAAATAGAATTATATAATGCAAAACCTATCAAAATGCTTTTGGACTTTAGGATTGTGGCTTTAAATTGCATTGCATTAAAGCCAGCTAATGTAAATGTGAATGATTAATGGCAGATCTGGACTAATCAGAGGCCTCTAAGGAGTTCTAACATTCAAAACATGTTTATACTTCTAGTTCTTGCAAGCTTAGCAGGCTGATACAATTGTTTGTTAGCATCAATATGGAAAGGGAGACAGTCCTCAATTATGGGCGGTAATGTCATAGACAAATAAAACATATACATTTAGCACTTTGCATACACCTTTTCTCTCATAGTTTTTCAAAACCAATACCAATACTACCAAACATGTATCCTTTCCCTTCTATATTGATAATTGTAACTTACAGCTCAGGCAACATAATTTTATAAAACACGAATGCTAATGGTTAATTATATGAAAAATATCCACCAAAAACTGCTCTGGAATATCTTCACCAGGAAATGAACAAGCCAAATTACTCACCTGTGGCTTCTCAGAGGCATACTTTGCACAGTAACGGATGAGCCGGATAGCCTCCATGCTAGTGTCAGGAAATGCAGCATTACAAGCAAACTCTGATAGACATTTTACTGCGTCCTGGAAAGAATCGATGACTGCCGGAAAGTGATGCTGAAAAACATTTGCTGGGGAGAGAGTGACATTATAGTTGTGCAAGTGTGGTCCACATCCAACTTATTTCTAATGCAGACATAAACAGAGAGAATATGTTGAACACCCACAACTCTAGTTACTGACAATGGTCCGGATCCCGATTTAGGGTAGGGTAACGATAGGGTACTTATGCATTGGACAACATGCAAGTACCTTGTCCGGTACTCCTGCGCATACATACGGAGGTCTGTTATGTCTTGGAATGCGGCACGATTGATGCAGCAACGGCCTTTGACAGCAGGGCATGACCGCTGCTGTGCATACCTGATGCAGGCATGGATTACGTACGATTCTGCTTTACGTACCAGCCTCATTTTACATGGGGCAAGTATGTAAGATTTAAAGTAGGGATTAGAACTCGGAAGGTTCATGTATGTGAGGGGAGTGTACTGCCCTCTACGTACAAACAATAGGATAGCATCCATACAAATTCATTCTGTATGAATCATACTTAAATTGTGATCTGGCCTAATGTAGCTATAAACAAGGCTCCTATCCCAACAACACATACACATCTATATGCTCTAACATACTGACTGTATACAGGACTCGCCCTACAACAACGCTAAATTTCAAGGATTATACTAAAGCTGCACACACATTTCTATACTTACTGATAATGTGGCTGGCAGTTTGGAAGGTCAATTCTACAATATTTCTGTTACTATCAGAAGCTGCCTGGTAAAACACAGCAAAAATATTTTTCCAGCCTGAGCGAATGTTTCCTGCCTGCATGTTCACCATTTGGGCAATGCAGCGAATCACCATGTCACGAATTGTAGGGGATCTAAACATCAAACAGAAATATAAAGGAAACATGAGCTATAGGACACAGAGAATAGTCACATGAATTAACTCTCGCTCGCACACTCACACACCTATTTTTCTTCATAATGTGTTCAAAAGGACGCAGGAAATCTTTTTGGAAACGGAAATTAGCCAATTCATCTTTTTCCAAAAATTTCATGGACAACTGTCTCAGGGAATCAACAGCAAAAATAGCCACATCTTCATTGGGATTGCATCCAACCTTTTAAAGAGACCATCCGTTATTATTTATTGATAAAGAATTGAACTATGTCTGTATAGCAAGACCATGAATGGACTCGTAGAAACATACATATATCTATCTATCTATCTATCTATCTATCTATTTATCTCCAAAGCTAACTGACACTCCACATTATCAGACCAACTGCTCAGGTGCTGGGTGCACATACCACTTGAAATCTATATTCCCAAACGGTGTAAAAAGGCACTACACGATACTTCACATTAGATGTGCAAAAGTTAATTAACAAGATCTATATAAACAGCATGAGACTAACTCTTATTAGACCGTATGCAGACTCCGGGACGTATAACATATACGTCCGGAGATTTGCAGTTTTTACTACTGCGCATGTGCAGTAAATTTTTAACGTAATCTACGTATCTTTTCCTTACCTAGATTGTGTATCTTATATGTCCGGGAGTCTGCATGCGGACCATTATTATTATTATTATTTATCAAAAAAAGTATTGCCGTGGAAAATCTTAAGCTGCAGAGGTAAACCGCATAATCATACCATTATTCAGCTTCAAACTCTCAATAACCTGTCCCCACAACCTAATTTGTATAACTGCGCTTGTAGAATAATCAGCAGAGCAATTCAGAATATCAGTAGGCAGAAGGAGAAAGAGGAAAGAAGATAGGTAATGAATATTTATTTAGAAGGACCATGATACAACTAATGAGCACCTTGTTGAAATGGTCACCGATCACTTGCCATATCCTCGACCACTGCAGCCGGATGCGGTTCATGTTGTAATAAGAAATCTCCACTATTTTCTGCAAGCTGAACATGCGTGGTTGGTGAGGCGAGGCCAGTTCATCCATTGACACAGCACACAGCCAGCGGACAAAATCAACTGGGCAACAAGATAGAAGTGTCAGTTCTAGCCTCAGCCTCTTCAGAACTATGCACACACTAACGTGATCAGATACTGCGCTGTAAGCCTTACACACAGAAAAAAATCGAATAAATCTGCACCTAAAAACACCACGTTGCAATGCAGGGGAGGCTAAATTTAAAAGCACAAACAGAATTTAAGCTCAGAGGTGGCGTTTCCTAGCTCAAATGGAAATTAGGGCCGTATTCAGACCACCGTATTGCATACATGTCTGGTGTTTACCGAAATTGTATACTGCGCATGCGTACTCATTTTTTTTTACGTAATCTACGTATCTTTTTGGTATGTAGATTGTGTATATGCGGACTTTAAGACCGTATATGCGCAATCTACATACCAAAAAGATACGTAGATTACGTTAAAAAAATAATATGCATGTGCAAAACACAATTTCGGTAAACACCGGACGTATATATGCAACACGTCCGGTGGTCTTTTCATTGCAACTTGGTTGTTGACTTGCACCATATTTTTTTTTTATAGTTGCTCCTAACCCTTGATCTGCTCCAATGTCATGATATACTCTACTTGTTGTAGTACACAGTAAGTCTCTCAATGGTGACAAAACACATACCTATAGCATTTCCATCTAGCCGTGTTGATCCAGTAAATATCCTGCATAAAAACATTTTAACAAATTAAGAAAACAATTAAAGGTTTGTAATTTTATTACACAATATGAGTTCACCTTATTGCAAATACACCACTTCAGCAATGGTTTGTTTACTACATTACACACAATACATAATGACCAAGATAAATAGGGAAATTTAAAAGCGGATTTGGTTGTCTAGGGACAAAGGGCCGGATCGAGAACTACATCCGTCTTCCATAGACGGACATAGTTCAATAAACTGTAGCTACTGCACATGCGTAGTAGCTATTGTACGTAATCTGCGTATCGTTTCGATACGTAGATTGCGTATATGCGCAGTAGCTACTGTTTATTGAACTACGTCCGTCTATGGAAGACGGATGTAGTTCTGGATCCGGCCCAAAATGTTTAGCACAAGTAGTTAATAATTGAATTAAAAAGTTATTTCTATAAAGCAAAGCTGTTTCCCAATGTAAAGCATGTGACTTTATTTGACATGACCTTGACCAAAATTGCCTTTTGTGAATTGAGAAACACACCAGCCATATAACAGTCTAGGTAAGTATAACTGTATAAGCTTAGTATTTTATGCTGACATAGGAAGACCAGATCTTTTTCACACTGGTCATTTCTCAACTATTTTTATATAGAAAATATTTTCTTAAGCAGAAAAACTGTGTAGAACACACTTGACAATTGTTTGACATGCAAATAAATAAAAACAAAATTGTGTTATACGTATTACTGCAATATAAAGGAGATATACTGTTTGGGTATATAGCAGATATAGGTATACTTATTGCAACTAAACTGAATATATAAATTCTTGTGTCTTGCTCACCTATCTACAGCAACAACCACACTTTGTGAGCTGGTCTCTCCAACGGATTCCTGAATGCTGGCCATTTGTTTCTTGTCTACTCCACCACCAACCAATGTGCCTACAAAACAGCATGTTTAAAAGTTACAGAATGGAAGGAATCCTTGCATTGCCCCCTTTGAGGATTTACATAACACCTATCAGGTTAATAATTGATATTAAAAAACCATTTGTTTCCTTTTATTTGTACAACAGACACAATGACTCACTCAGTCCAATCCCCATAAACTCCTCTCCTCCAGACGTGTAACTCTTAATAATCCCTTCACGGTCTCGTCCAGTTCCAGATATGTAGCGAGTCTTAACACCTGTCCCAATTAACTGAGCAAGCTCCAACTGGCTGATACACTTAAGAATCTAGAAGACAGGACAGCGTTACTTCTTTCATACCTAATCACCTAACAGATTATTACGTTAGATTTGTTTTTTTTTGTCAATACAAGTGAATTTAATGGAAGCTTCATCCAGACAAATACTGCTAGATTAGATTAAGCATCAAAAAGGGCAATATTGGAACAGGAGGCAGAATGATTACATTACTAAAGAGGAGCAGCATGTGATCTGCCATGCATGCAGCATTTACGCATAGTGCGGGCGGGGGGCGTTATGGTTATCGTACAGAAAGGCCTTGGTTAAACCCTTATGTACAATTCACCGTTACACACAGGCTCCATTTTCCGTGAGGCTCAAGCGTAAAATCTAAGGTTGGGTCCTGTGTACAAAATTGCTGTACTGCTGTGAAGTACTAATGTGTATGAGAACTAATTAATTCTTAAAACAAATGCCTAAAGAATGTAAACAATAGAAGAGTTGTCAAAGAAAATTTTAAGTCAATGTTACTAGAACAAATATGCTGTAAAGAGTTGCAAATTGTGGCTCTATAGAACAGTAAAGAGACTATACAGGTCAGTGTGTAGGTGACATACAAAATCTATTATTTTGAATATAGGAGATAATTAAGAAGCTGTAAGGGGTGGAAGATGTATGTCTCCCCATCTATCCAGTTTTGTTTCTCTACATGTCAAGGGCTTCAGTGTTGCCATAACATATCAAGGAAGCCTTTTACCAAACTACAAGTAATAGTGAGTGATACTTAATCCTGAGCATACCTAACCAATCGACCAATATGAAACAACACACATATTGTTTGTTGTATTATTTTGTAATGTATCAAAACTCCAAAGTACACGTTATTTAAATAAAAAAAAAAAATATAGCAAACATTAAGATTCATCATTCTTGCTAAACAATGACCTCTTTCTACAAAGAGAAAAAGCAGAAGACTAACAATTAATAAAAGAAATCGAAGCTCTCTCTTCCAAACAGTAAGAACAAACCTCATGCCAGGAATTGCCGAGGTAGTTGCCATCTGTGTGAGCCACAGTGATCAGTGTCTTAATGGTGTCGATGTTCTTTTGTTTCATTTCTGTGATACTGGAACTAGCAGTCAGCAAGGAAAAGCGAGCAAGGGCCTGGACATATGCATCTTTCTCAAGCTTCCCATCAGGAGAAAAAAAAAAACCATTTTACTTTGAGGTTTACTTTGTCAGGAAGTATGGCATGTGAGGCAAAACATGCAATTACACAATATGCATAAACACAAAGGAGGTGCCCATAATGGACTAGATAGAGAAACTCATCAACCAAAGTTAAGTTTAACTCATTTTTAGAGAGACTGTACAGAAAAACATGTAAGAAAATACATTTTACCTTTTTCACCCAAGAAAGGGATACTGAACATTTTAGTGGTTACTACGTGTGCAGATACACAGGTGAAAAGATCCAGTACCGGAGTCACTTACCTGCATGCCAAAGATACAAGAGACTCTAATTGCACAGCGGATCCCTTCCAAACACAGATTAGCTACTTCACTGTCATCACAGTCTTGGAGTCCAATGCTGTAGGCAGCCAGAAGTGGTGTCCAAACAAGCTGCAAATTAACAGAAACATCACAGTCACATCATTACATTGCAAAAATATTGCTTCCTTCCCTTAATTAGATGCTTTAACCTGGTATTTGTTACTGAAAATTACTGTGTACAGACAGTATATAGAGCATTTCAATCAACAACAGTAACGTGAATCAACAATGAAAAAAAAATATTGGGTGGGATCTTTATCAGACCAATCTCCAATATAATGTTACTGTTGACAAATATGTATAAATTAATAAAAGAAACTTACTTTGAACATTGGTCTCACGTGCTCCAGATGGGTGGCACTGGTGAATGGTGCTTTAGCGTGGCTTACAGCCTCCATCAGAGCTTTGGCTGTTTTTGCCATCTGCTCCATTTCCATGTTATATAATAATCTTCTCTCTTTCTCACTGGCCGCACCTAAACAAAGGAAAAACACATATACGATGGACAAAACCAATTCAAACCCGCTGCACGTTGTGTGATAATATAAAGGACACAATCCACTAAATTCTGTACTAATTCTGGTTTAAAAAGGTAATTAGTGATAGTTATATTACAGGTAAAAATACTTTCAATGACTTCAATACTTTCTGATAAACAGAACAGTGTTCTTATCAATTACTAACTTGGCTTTGAAGATTTGTTAGCAATTGTGTGCTCCTTTGATTCTTTCATTGCAATCTTCTTATCCTCAATTTCATCAAAAATGGCAGAGAGGTATTCTTCAGGAAGGTCCTTGCTGTCATTTATGCCTCTATTCATTTTAATATATTGTTCCTTCGTCATTTTATTTTTCACCTATAACAGTAAATAAGGAATTATCAGATTTCTAACTTGTGGAAAGAGTAATGTCATGGGATAACTGTCTAAGATACGTACCTGGGGACTGTGCAGATCCGTCGTCAGCATTATAATGGAAAATGCTAGGACGTAAGCAGTGTCTGCGCTGACAAATAAGGTCTGTCTAATAGAAGATAAACAAATTCCATTTATATGAGCACAGAAAATTCTAACCTAAACTTTACATTTTCTGAGACATTTCTCATGCATTATGCTGTGTAGTCTTACACAGGGAAATAGTTACAGCTATTATTAGTTCCTGTTTGATCATACCCCTGATTACATTCCAGGTATCGGGCAGCAAATTTCTCCATGAGTCGGTCAATTTTCTGGGCTTCTCCAGGCAGACGGAATCCTTCTAAGAAGAGGCGCAGGGCAGAGACAAAATCCTTATTGCAGAAATCCAGCTGGTCCACATAGGAATACATCACTTCTCTGTTAAACCGGCTGTTTTCTCCCAGAAACTCCCCTATCATTGTCTAAGTCAAAAATGGGGATGAGAACCTGTTAGCAGAATACACTTTTGCGTTTTTACTTAATATTTAAAAAAAATACAAATAAAAATGGAAGATTTGGGTAAAACTCTTTCGCTTGTTCCATCTGGAAGGGGGGGGGGGGGCAGTGGACTTGGGCTTGCCAGTAGGCCTGGATAGGAGTGTGCACTTAAACATTTAATTGTGCAATTCTAGCCTGCTGCTCACCAGTTTGTTTTTAAAAGCCAATGAATGAGGGCCTGAGCCTCAAACTCACTAATGCTAAAGTGATTAATTTACAGCTAAAACCACTAAAATAAAGCAGGGGTGAGACAACTATCGCACAACTTTTCTAACAAAACTGAGCAAAATGGAAGGATCCAAGTGGAATCTGAGTAAGATTTACCAATACTTACCAAAATCCTATTTTCTCTTACATCCAATCTGGGAGACACTGGGCCATGGAGACATTCTAATATAGGTCTGGATTCAAAGTTCCGTAGTTTTTGTCTTACGTATGTTGTTTTAAGAATTGAGTTACGACGCACGCGTAGTAGCTTATTTACGCTATCTACGTACCATTTCTGTATGTAGATTGCGTAAGCAGTCTTTAGACTGCACTTACGCAATCTGCGTACAGAAATCCGGACCATAGCTCCTAAAAGTTAGGAACACTCAGGTAAGAGTGAAGGGACATGAACGCATGAAACCGGTAAAACTTTGTGAAGGTATGGACAGAGGACCAAGTAGTCACCCGTCACAGCTGTTTCACCGGCGGTATTTGCGATACAAAGCTAATTCTGGTAATATTTTTGGGGAGATTTTAAAATTCACTTATTTTTCATACTGTATATGATGGGAAAAAGCGCACTGCAAGCTTTTTCCCGTCATCGTGGTTAACTGAATCAGGCCCACAGAGTCTAACTCCTGGTTGAGAGGAAATCAAATGGAATCCTAACACCACTTATTTATGGTGGAAACCCAAAAGCAAGCAGGAACCTAACATAAGTTCTGTGGTTCAAATGGATTCCAGGTAAAGATCCCATAGTGGAACTGAAGAAACTTAAGGGAGTTGCTAGTTTTTTCAGCAAATATATAAAAATATAAGGGCTGACACTTTCACCTTCATGGAACTAAGTCTAAGGACCTTATTCAGGCCAGCCTGTAGGAAGGTCAGACGTCGAGATAGCGTGTGAAGGCCCTGAGACTCCCAACGTACAATTTCATGGTAGTGCACCACTGACACCAGTTTCTTAGCTTTTAATATAATCCACACCTCCCTGGTGTGCAGTCACATCACCCTGGAAGACTCACAGGAAGAGTCTTCAGTCTCTGAATGCCCCAAAGAGACATGTCTGAGATCCTCCCAACAATTTTCCAGGTAAGGTGAGACCTTTCCCAAACCTGTGACAGTTAATAATAGGGAGAGCACAGCCCCAAAAAAGAAATGGCTTCAACTAATAGAAGGGGAATTGGTGCAGTGAGCGGTACACTACTGGCTAAGAAAGGATGCCCAGAGGCTGAACGCATCACTCCATTGTTACCAGGTCACTGTCAGTACAAAGAGCAATTGGATCCTGCTGCCCAACTTGGCATTACATTAGTTCCACTGATATAACAGATCACCGTTAGCCTTAGGAGCCTTTACCTTATCTTATATACTAGGGAATGGATTAGTAACAAGGAGCAGTGATAGCAAATGGTCAATAATTCAATGGCTTATAACAGTAAAGTGATCAGACTATGCAATGGCTAATGGGCACTTGTGTTGAGAGCACCTTCCAATAAATCCCAATGATTTATATAAAATCCCAAAGATTATATAAAAGACTGAAAATTTAGCTATAGCCATACACCAAAATGATTTTCAAAATAAACGGTATGTGCTGATAGGCAAACTAGAGGAATGGTCAAAAGTGTGGCAACTGCACTTTAATGCCAAATGCAAAATCATGCACTTGGGGGGTGAAAAAATGCAAATGCTCAATATATTATTAATGGCACTACATTAGAAATTATTGAGGAAGGGGATCTAAGAGTCACAATTTCATGTGACTTAATGTAACAAAGCAATATCATGGATAAGTAAAATGGTTAGTTGCATAGGGATAATAGATCAGCAGCAGAAAGACAGAAGTATTTATGTCACTTTATAGGTCAGTGGATAGGTCATCTGAAATCCTTTCTGGAGGCGACATCTCCAGAAAGACATAAATACATTAGACAGTGTGCAAAGAAGAGCAACTAAAACTAAAACTATGTCGCATATGTCACAAAAGATATAAAAAAAAATACTAGAGGAGGAAAGAAGCTTGGAGGAGTGAAGATGGGAGATATGATAACAACTTTCAAATTTATCAAAGGGTGTAACCGGGTAGAGGAGGATGGCAAAAAGAAAAAAGAAAAGAAAAAGGAAGGGAAAATTACGTCTCCTTATACGCAGACAGTGATTAGAATAGTTAAAATCCACTATTTTAACTATCACTGTCTAATCGCTGTCTGCTTATAAGGGGACGTGAGTGCACCTTCAATTTCCCTTCCTTTTTGCCAATTATGTTAAAATAGGGAAAGGTCACCGGAGAATTTATAGGGCTGGCATTTATTTAAATTAATATTCTCATGTGAGAACAGCCCTACTTTTCCTCCAGTCCCCTGTCTATAATATATCTTATATCCAAATCAGATATAGGTGGGCATTTATATGATTGAGTGCGGCACTTAGTACTTTGACAGAGTAAAACAAACATCACAAATCCCAGCAAACACCCAAATGTCTACATGCTGCTCTACAAACATTTTATCATCCTTTAAGACAATCACCCCAGTCAGCTTCAAGCATCTAAGAGCAGCACTGGACATGGAGCCACTAACATCAAGTTAAAAAAGAAACAAAACACACACAAGTATAACTGAAGGTGGAGCCACTATTAACAAATATAATATATTTAATAAGAAAAATATCATGCAAAACACTTACAAAGTCTAGTCGGTCCTCTTGGTGCAAAAACTGGGCAATGTCCTGGGGGGTAGAGCCAAGCATTGCCTGCTCTTGCAGGTACTGAATTCCTCTTTTTGGTTTCTTGTTGAATCTAAGATTAACAATATTTGTTTAGAAACCAAGCAAACTGATGTAAAATACATGTTCAGTAAATTAATATACTCGATAAGATACATTGTATCATAGAAAAGTCATTCTTATGGAGAAGTAATAAACCTGCTTCAGTTGTGTGAGTAAAGAGATTACACACTTCATTACACACTATGTGATAACATTCATACTCACAATTCAATTCCATGCTCAATAATCTCCTTTTGTTGTTTGATCACTTCAAACTGTTCTGGGTCATCAGGTACTGAGGTTTGGGTGCTGGTGCTGCCAATCCCAGAAGATACCGTTGAATCCAGCGAGCTGGCGCTGCTCCTGCGACCTGAGATCTCTGGGGTTTTATTTTCATTACTCTCAACATCAGAGGACCTCTCTTGACCTGAACAAATCAGTAAAACACTGGTTCAACTGCTATTCAATATTCACTAGAAGTCATTTAAAGTTTAATCATGGAAAAAATTAGGTCACAGAAGGTAACCACTCACAAAGTTTAGATGCCAAGCCATATCAGAGTACGGGACCGGATCCAGACCTCTGCTGCAGATGTGGTCAGAGATTCGATGCCGGATCCCCATGGCATTCCTACCTTAACGTTTACAGTCCCCACGTAAAATGGGGCGGTGCAGAAATGTAGACAGTAAGTAATACTGCCCAGACCGAGAGCGTGCCCGCTCGCGGTGTAAGACAAGGGTAAGCACGCCACTCAGGTCGCAGTGGCCACGTTCATCCAGCGGTGACAAGAAGGAATAAAACTAATCCTCAGCACCTCGGCAGATAACCAATCAAAGGGAGGAGATAGATACTTTTCTAACAGCCGGGACAGGAGACCATGGCCACAACATAAGGTACAGCTGGTTCTTTTTTTTGTTACCACCACTATTACTTCTGTATGTTCACCTCAAAATTATGTTTATTTACTTCATTACCTAAAACGGTGTAATACAAACTTGATACATTGGTGTGTGGAGACCATTCACTACTGCTATTAGTAGATACAATTGAAGGAATAACAGTCAACTAATACTACTCCATTCTGCTTGTGACTCTTTATTGCAATCACTGGAAATATATAACATTGTTCATAAAGGCTCCAGATTTACAGGGTGCGTTTTCAGATTCAAGCGTTCACAAAACCCCCCCAACCTATAAGTTATTCAGGATCCAGCCCATTATTTTGTTGTCTATCTTTATAGACTAATCCTTGTAATGTTTTACATAGTAGAACAGTCAAACAGTACAAAATGAAGGACATTTATACCCCTTTCAGATCAAGCTATCGACTCGGGAATAACCCAGGTCTGTGAGAGGGTCAACCCGGGTCTATTGCCCTGGCTCCGTGACCCTGGTCGATACCAGGGTTATTCCCTGGTCAGCCTAACCCGTGTTGCGGTGTTATTCAACCCCGGATCCATAAAAAAAATTATGTAAAATGGGGGATGGGGAGCACTGTCTGCCTCTGCAAACATGGCTCCAGTGTGAAAGGCTACAACCCGGGTTATTCCCAGGTTGTAGCTGCAGTCTGAACAGATTCTACACGGCTAGAAGCCGTCTTTATTGACCCAGGTTTAATCTGGGTTTTCTGTCTGAAAGGGGCATTAGAAACATACAGTTTTAGTAAATAATCATATTGACCTGTAAGTGTGCAAAGTGAAAGGGCACGAATGGTATTAATGCTACTGCAATAAGAATCCTCATGCAAGGACCAGAGTAGAAGTGCTGCCCCATCCTCACTAATGAATCCTAATGATTTTTTTCTGAACTGTCAGAAAGTACAAGAAAATTGCTGAACGCAAAAGAAATTGGAATCTGGTGGCTGCAGGACTGCTGCTCTGAGGTCTGAATGCTATACTGCTGAAGCAATAGGTTCCTTGATATTGTTACATTTATCCACATAATGGAAATAAAAACACACTTCTGTGCCAAACATTAGATTATATCTTATGGCTTTCTTCTACTCTGTGTTGTGACACAATTACTCATCAGGTGACATTCACTTACCAAGGATGGACTGGTGGTTAGGATTGACATAGAGATCTTTACTCCACTCAACCATACATTTTAGTATGGAGACCAGGCACTCCAGTCCCTTCTTCCGGAGACTCAGCTCCTGTAAAATGAGATACATAAAGCAAATAATAAAACTTAGAAACCAGTACTAAATATAAATACAGAAAACTATAGGACCGGATCCAGACATCCAGAAAAGGTGCATTTTCTATTTGATTTTTGCAAATGTGCATGCACTGCCATCTACGTATGGAATAAGTGGCAGCACTAGAGGGAGAGATACCAATTATATAGTACAGGCGGGCACTATGCACGCAGCCTGATCCAGGTTTCCAATCTGTTTCCATTGTTTTGTGAGGACAGATCAGAGACCTTTGGTTCGGAAGTCCAAGGAGAGTGCTTGCTTGGAAGGCTGGATTCAGTACCAGATGCCTACTGGTACTGTGCTCGATCTGGTTCAATAGATACCACTTATACTCTACTTTTCCTCCATTGTAAGTGCTCACCTGCAGAGGGGTCATTCCAAGCTCATGGCCACTCCTTCCCTGAGCGATTTTGGACAAGTCATTTACAAGCCGTTCAAATATATTAGCAGCATTTAAGTCACAGTCATAATTCACATAAATGTCCACCACACACTGAGCATCTAAAGATAGAAAAAATATCACATTACTGATGCAATTTCATTAATATATAAATAATGACATATGATGTAGTGCATTATGTGACAATGCAGTAAGGCTAGATGATGGCGAACACCAAGTACCTGCACAAATCCTCGTCAAAGTCTGGATCACCATCCATTTGTGCTCAAATGAACTTGTTGAAGTTTCCAATATATTTAAAAAGATTTCTTTAAAAAATACCTAAAATAAAAACAAAACCACAATGATTATTGAGACAATATATTTCTTGGTATGCATTACTTCACAGTAGTCTACAGAGTAAATTGTCTATCCTATTACTTGCCTCTACTTGCATCTTTAAGTGCATCTTGAAATTGGAAAGCAGACTGAGGAATATGGCCAGGGAGAGTTCAAAGATATCTGGCACAGAAGACACCCCGTTTTTAGATAAGGCTACACAGAGGTATTGCTTGATTGCATTAATGAACATTTCATGGGTTCTAAATACGGGGCCGGCATTTTGCAATACTGACAGAAGGAGCTGGAGGGATATAATCTTGGATCGAAGCTCATGGGACCTAGGCATAGAAGAAAATTACTATCATAACTCAGGCATTAATCATATACTAATGAAAATTATGTCACAGATAAATATTATAAATGTGTACTATTAAAGAATGAATGAAAACAATCTGTTATACCTGAATATTATTGAGCCCTTCCTAAAAGCCCATAGCAAACGTTAGTCCAGGCTATCAAGAGGGAGCTTGTACTATATGCTCCAAACCATGTAGTTTTTCTGGTCCATCTATGACTAGGACCATCAGCGTACCCATCAGACATGCCCTCTCATATCTCACCCTAAACCCATGAACTATGTGTTGTGGCTGTTGGCCATCATATCATCTTTATCTTTCTTGTATTGTGGAGAATCAGTTGGTGGCTCAAAAAGTTTGCCTTTCAATTCTTCATCCCCAGCATGTGAATTACCAAAATGGTCTATGCTTCGTGTGCGAAATAGGAGTGGTGTCTAAATCCACAAGAATTAATGAGAACATATTTCTTGTATTATCCAAAAGAAATCTACAGAGCAAATTGTCCTTTCTATTATTTGCCTCTACTTGCATCTAGAAGTACAGCAGACACAGTTAGAGAAATATGGCACAACTTTTCATATGGGAACACTTATAAGGTCAATATTGCAACCTGAAAGATTAACAAAGGGAGCTAAACTTACTTGGGATCTGGAGGTCCATCACCTAGGGGTTTCATGGAAAGTTTACAGAGGGACCGGAATACAAGGAAGGCATCTTTTTGAAGGATGTGAGAGAATTTAGCACCAGAATGTTGACCATGAAGAGAATCAGATTCCTTAGTAGTAAATAAATAAAAGAAATCAAACAAAAACAAGCAATTATTTTGTGCTGGGGCATTTTCTTTCCTTTGTTTCTGTTTAACAGATTACCTCTGCCTTTCATGCACCTGTTTGCATTAACCTATAAATTGATCTGAACAACTTCCATTTTGTTTGCAAGTAAGAATAATCAACATTAAAACTGGAGGCTTCAGAATACTTCGTTCTCCATCAAAATGATTAGGCTAAATAGAGAAAGTGTCAAAAGAAAGTGTGGACACGAGAGAATAAAATGCATTTCCTCACAAATTTAGGACCAGGAAATATTAAAACAACACAGAGTGGTAAGTACCAGGTTATCTGTCGAGGAAACAGACCTCCCGTCATCTGCTATACCATTTGTCTGGATGTTCTCTGGGGAAGTGAAATCTGAAGGTTCTATATCATGTACAATGTTTTCAGAAACTTTATCTTTCTCTTCCAAGTCTGTGAAATAAAACGTAAACATGAAAAAAAAAAAAACATCTCATAAGGGAGGCACAGTGCTGACAATCACAGCTATCTAAAGCCAATTATGCTACATTGACCAATATTTAGTTTTCCAGGTTTTCTCCTACAATGTTAAATCCATTCAACCAATAGACATCTGCAACTGCATAGCGATGGGAGTCCCCGGCACAATGGCTGTCTTTCAGAATTAGAGACAGCCGAAAGTTAATTTTAGATATTTTGTTTCTGAATGGGTGAGTATGCTGATCGGCATACTCACCCATTCATTTTCTGAAGCACTGTCAGCCAGACCCACCTCAGAAACTACTGGACAGGTGAGTAACTTCTCTGGAGACTTTTAGTGTTAGGGGGAGAGTTAGGCTCTTGGGAAGGGAGGGTTAGGAATAGGGCTGTGAAAGGGGGGGGTTAGGGTAAAGATTAGGGAAAGGGTTGGGGTTAGATTTGATACTTAAAATTCGGAGCACTATGATTGGTGCTGCGGGGATCAACCGCTTTGCCTCTTCGAAGCACAAGTAATCGATTTCCTAGCCAGTTCGGAACAGGCTTGGAGAGAACGGCCCCATCAAAATAGGGCCATTCTCGACTGGGACCCATACCCCTGCATAGCCCTCTGGATCTGCACCTAAAGTCTCAGCGGTAAATAAAACAATATGCTTTCACTTTAAAGACACAGATTCCTTCCAGGTATTTAAATTTATGCTCCTATGCTGTTGAAAAGTCCCTACTCTACAACTAAAATAAATTAACTAACAACCTTTTGACTTAACGTTTCATTGTGTTTTTTGTTCTTTTACAAAAAACCCCCCTGTAATGTCCATCAAGAAGAGCAATGTCACCGCTGCATTGTTTATGCAAAAAAAAAATAATAGTATCGAGAGCCAGATAGAATATAGTGTGATGATTCCAATAAGAGGCTTCATTCATTCATTCATTCATTCAGTTCCTCTTCCTTAATAAGAGATGATATAAAAATCTATTGATTGCAATAAAAACCTTGTACCTTTACTCTCAGACTCTGATGTGCTTTGAACTTCAGCCCCATGACCTGAAGGTTTCTGAATGACATCCAAATGACCTGCAGTTTCTCGAATAATGTCCACATCACCAGCAGTTTCCTGAACGTTATCAACATCACAAGAGGCTTCCCGAATGCTATTCACATCATCCAAAGACTCCCGAAAATTATCCACAGCACCCAAAGTTTCCTGGATGCCATCCACATGACCAGACATTTCCTCTGGAAACACGTAATATATACATATATCAGTTATCACACAAATGGTTACCAGAATTATGTGAATATCACTCACTAATGCCATATAATAACTGCCTAATTAGTGGAAAAGTACCCACAGAGCATCCTCAAGATCATATTGGTTACAGACCAGCACCTGTAAAATGCACATATTTACACATTCAATTTAAAAATGAGAAATAGTATAGCATTCCAATTTCTCTCACCAGCTGCACATGTCCTGCCATCAGTTACTGTGCCACCATCTTTGTTTTGATTCCCATTTGCAATCTCAACAACACTTGTTATGGGGGGATCAGTCTGCTGAAGACTAGGCATTCTTGGGCTAATAACCGGAGAATCAGATAGTTTGTGAGCAGCAGGGGAATGCAGTTTCTGTTGTTGCTTTTCATAATCCCGAAGTTCTTGGAGCTGGGGAAAAAATATCACACAATTAAAACAATGGTGAAATGATGGAGCTACAGAATACAGTAAGGAAGTAAGAGAACACTGTCTGCAGAAAATTAGGTCTTACAGCCTGAGTTTCCATCCGGATGAAGATGACGTTCAGCATCTGAGTGAGTGTGGCCTTAGCAGTGGTCTGATTGACCAGGTTTTTGCTGGCCAGGTATATATTGTAACATGTTCGAACAGTCTGGAGTACAGTTGCCTCATGGATCTCAACGTAAGGGGAGGTGACCACAGTCAGTAGAGCCTGAAGAACAAAACCAGCATTATTAATGCTGACACTGTTGACAAATACACCCCTATAGATATTGTTTTGTCATGAACGCTCCTCTGAAATACATTGTGAGAAAAAAATGAAGCTAAATAAAATCCAAAATGGTTTGTGGAGCTGATTTGATGGCCTTTAATTACTATGTATTACAATGCATTACAGTTAGTGACTGAAAGAGATTACTTGAAAGGTCAAGACAAGGAATATATGTATAGGAAAAGAATCAGCGCTGAAAAAATATATATGTCTCACAAATTGTATTCACAATCTCCAGCTGCTGTAATGAGGGAGACCACCCCTACTAAATACCAAAAGCAAGAATAGAAAAAAGCGCTGGGAGATTATGAATTATAGCAATTTATTCAATAGACTGAAATCCTTAAAACCACTAATCATATAAAATGATTTAGCAATGGTTGATGGTTAACTCCAGTCTGCAATTGTCAGGTTTTGAACTAATCATTTTTGTGTGTGCATCATTATATATTGTTAGGAGACAGATGTTTATCATAAAACAATACATGCATTGAAATAGAATATTATATAGACAATTATGTTTTTTTATGCACTCCGCAGGGTAAGATATGATCATATAGTACCTATACACATGGCTACTGGTTCACCTAAAATATCTCCTGCATATGTTTTATTTTATGTCTGGAATATTGGGACATTGCTTCGGTGTGTTTGTGGGGAGGGGGGGTGTATTTAAACTGTCCAATATGCTTATGTCCTGGATCCCCCCCCCACTCGCCCTTCTAGCATGAATAAAAACACATATATTCCTTAAGCAAGAATAGAAAAAAGCGCTGGGAGGTTATGAATTATAGCAATTTATTCAATAGACTGAAATCCTTAAATTAAATAATCATATAAAATGATTTAGCAAGATAAAAATGCAAAAACAAAAACAGTAAAAATAATATAAATATAATAGCCACAGTAAGTATACAATATTAAGCTCCGTGTTGTTCAAAAAACATCCAATCAAGAAGAATTATCGATGAATATTAGGCAGTATGCAACGTTGCAAGTCCTAAATGCCAAAAGCACACATCAGTAGACAAATGAAGAAGGTAATGGGTCAGATGTGATTGAGATCCCAATATTTGTAGAACACTTGTGCTTATTTATGGCATCATGCTGAAGAAATTAGAGTCACAAATAGGCAAAAAGAGTTGCTAATTTAGGCACCATATAGCAGTCCAGATGAAAAATAAGGTAATGTGTATTCAGTACAGTGTTATATCGAATTCAAGAAGTAGATAAGCTGGCTGTGTCAGAACATAATTACCACCTCCGTTTGGATATCGGTCTGGGTCCCACTTCTGTTGATATGTCCAGTGAGGTCAGCGTCTCGAGGCTGAGTGTTTGGAGGCTGTGCCGCTGCAGTAATCGTTCCGCTGTACTTAGAGATCAAAAGTGCAGTAATGTGTTTGGGAGCCGTAATTCTGTTTAGACAGCTGAGCGTGTGATGTCTCTCTTGGTAAGCTGTGCTTTAGCGGTGGTATGCTGCGTGCCAGCGCAGCTGTAATCACCGCGTCAATCGTGCTGGTACCAACAATTTCAAGACTTCAGAGAGCAAAAGAAGAAATCTCTTAGAAGGAGAAACGCGTAAGAGCTATTTTGCCACAGCTCCGCTTGATACACTTGATATTGGCACATCCAGTCTTGAAATTGTTGGTACCAGCACGATTGACGCGGTGATTACAGCTGCGCTGGCACGCAGCATACCACCGCTAAAGCACAGCTTACCAAGAGAGACATCACACGCTCAGCTGTCTAAACAGAATTACGGCTCCCAAACACATTACTGCACTTTTGATCTCTAAGTACAGCGGAACGATTACTGCAGCGGCACAGCCTCCAAACACTCAGCCTCGAGACGCTGACCTCACTGGACATATCAACAGAAGTGGGACCCAGACCGATATCCAAACGGAGGTGGTAATTATGTTTTGGCACAGCCAGCTTACCTACTTCTTGCATTCAATATAACACTGTGCTCAATATACATTATCTTTATTTTTCATCTGGACTGCTATATGGTGCCTAAATTAGCAACTCTTTTTGCCTATTTGTGACTCTAATTTCTTCAGCATGATGCCATAAATAAACACAAGTGTTCTACAAATATTGGGATCTCAATCACATCTGACCCATTACCTTCTTCATTTGTCTACTGATGTGTGCTTTTGGCATTTAGGACTTGCAACGTTGCATACTGCCTAATATTCATCGATAATTCTTCTTGATTGGATGTTTTTTGAACAACACGGAGCTTAATATTGTATACTTACTGTGGCTATTATATTTATATTATTTTTACTGTTTTTGTTTTTGCATTTTTATCTTGCTAAATCATTTTATATGATTAGTGGTTTTAAGGATTTCAGTCTATTGAATAAATTGCTATAATTCATAACCTCCCAGCGCTTTTTTCTATTCTTGCTTAAGGAATATATGTGTTTTTATTCATGCTAGAAGGGCGAGTGGGGGGGGGATCCAGGACATAAGCATATTGGACAGTTTAAATACACCCCCCCTCCCCACAAACACACCGAAGCAATGTCCCAATATTCCAGACATAAAATAAAACATATGCAGGAGATATTTTAGGTGAACCAGTAGCCATGTGTATAGGTACTATATGATCATATCTTACCCTGCGGAGTGCATAAAAAACATAATTGTCTATATAATATTCTATTTCAATGCATGTATTGTTTTACGATAAACATCTGTCTCCTAACAATATATAATGATGCACACACAAAAATGATTAGTTCAAAACCTGACAATTGCAGACTGGAGTTAACCATCAGAAAGGAAGAGGAGATCTGTTGTGGAAATAAAGTTGTTAACAGAGTATTACCTTAATTATTTGAAGTTGCACTCCCTCATCTGTCTGGGGCCCTTGGAAACAATTGCATATTGTGTCCACTATACGATCAATGAGACGTTTTCCAGCAATACCTTTATCTGGAGCATTGCCAGTAATATGTCCATAGGCAATTAGTTTCTACAAGATAACACCAAGAAATCATCAGACACCACCGCTTATTTCTATAAACATATACATAAGTGAACAACCACTTCTCAGTTTACATGAATGTTTCTCTAAATTATATTCTGCACAAGTAAATCATCCTATCTGAAGAGCAACTTCATGCTGAACTTCTGGCACGAGATGACTAACATGCAATAAGAGCTCTATTGTACACAACTAGAATGTATTCCTTTCCACTTATTGCAAAGGTGCAAGAAGCATTCTGGGGTCAAGTTAACAGGGTTGAAGGGGACCAAAATTGGATACAAAAATGAGCGGTTAGTTGTGATGTGAGTGAGTTGTGAATAGTGATATATTGTAGTGATTACTTTGGGGTGTATTTCATGAAACTTCTAATGGGAAAAAGATGCTGCTCGTGAAAATCAGTTAGTAACAATTTATTTACTTACATAATTGTACAGTTCTGTGCTATGTTTTCATTTCTAATGTATATGGAGGTTGGACTGATAGTTCAGCCCTGGTCCAGAAACGATTGATATTTTGTCATTCACACCATTAGGTTCTTTGAATCTGAAATATATTCCTCTCTCCCCTCTGGGATTTATTGGGCTGTTTTCTTGTGCAATAAAAAAAACAAAAAAAACTTACCTGCAGACAGTCCAGAGAAGTGCTGACCACACGAGGGGACTTTAACTGACAGGCCAACTCAAACGGAAGGAAATACTTGTCAGCTTCAATGAATTTAGCTTTGGAGGGTGCAGTTGACCCATCCCTAAATCAGTATAAAAGGGAGAAAAGGTATTCAAATCATATAAGGTTTACTATAAATAGACTAAGGCTGTAAAATAACATGTAAAATGAAAATAATCTTAAAATTGTAATTGTGTCTGACCATTTTTCTTTGTTTAACATGCATTTACTAAATAAGCTGACTTACTAACCACATTTACACCCAGCTAGACAAATAACTAAATCGTATGCATGACATACTTTTTATTTGTTCCTATTATAACAACAGATGTCTTGTTGAAGGTTTAATGGAAGTTAAAAGGGTATATCAATACTCTGAAGGCTACTTTAAGCTGTTTAAGCTCTTCATTAGGTAAACAGTAGCAGATGAGCCACCTTCAAGCTACTAGAATGTCATCCATAAACAACAAAGCAAAAACAGCAATATCATTTTACATCTAAAGTGTGAAGTGCGTTGTTATACATTACACAAGATAACACAATTTTTCCTAAATACACAGCATCCTCATATAATCTCTCTCTGATTTCACCTAAGAGAAACAGTACCATGGGGTTGATAAGGGCCAGGCTAGGAGTGGGCATGTTAACAGACAACCAGAACCAGTGTGAGAACAGAACACTGTAATAAAACAGAAAACAGTGCCCCCCAGAGGAAATCAAAGAAAGATTTATAGAAATCCTTTCTTCTCTTTTATCCCCTCTGGGGGGCACTGTACCATGGGGACGTCCTAAAGGTTAGGGTGCTTGACGTCTATAGATGCAAGATATTCTTTACCCTCTATTTCCACTATGACTGAACAGAGGGACTCCATCCGGAATTTTGGAGTTCGTAGATAAAAAAAAAATAACATTTTCCCCTGTAGCCTGAGTAATCATACTATCCAGTTGTGGGCCAAAGAGGAACTACCATTTAAAAAGAAAGTCTTTAGAGGATCATTTGTATCCACATCCATCAAACTAGGAACACAGTTGCAGGGCTCATCTGGCAGCAATTTATACAGCTGAGACTTTTGCCTCTATCACAGTAGCTTCTTGTGATGCTTGACAGAGGTAGCCAGAAGCCTCCTAGATTTGTTCCACAATAGGGAGAAAACATGAAAGGGGCATGTCTGTTTGTATCGAGGATTCAGCCCAGACCTCCATTGCTTTCGCATCCCATGCGGACGCCAGTGTGGGACAAAAGAAGACCCCAGCTGCTGTGAAAATGGTACCCACCTAGCAGTGGAATCTTTAAAAGCTCCATGAATTGGGGCTCAAGGTATTAAAAGGGTAGTAGACTTAGTAAGACTGGAAACTAAAGTGTCCACCCTGGGACATTGGGCCTGATTCAGACCTATTTAAGCGCTTGAACTTAGTCACTCCTGGGCTAAATCATGTCGATTTCAGGGGGAGTCAAGGTAATTGTATTCTTTGCATGCAGGGATATATCTTTGAATTGCTTACTGCACACAGATACTGACCAGCTTTACTATTACACTGTTATTTAGACTGGGGATAGGAAACATCACCTCTCAACTCTAATACTGTTTGCAACAGATGAAATATGACTGCCCTGCAATCCACATGGGTTAGCCCAGGAGTAACTAAATTCAAGCACTTAACTAGGTCTGGATCCAGCCCATTGTTCCTACTTCCATTTAGTCCATTTAATCCATTTCTGAATACAGAGTGGAAATATTTACGAGGAATAACATTTTTTGTCTGGGTGCTATCAGGCTTCTTTCACCAGAGCCGACAACTTAGAGGACAATAGAAAACGGACACATTTCTTTTTCTGCCTTATATAGATGAGGTTCGCCTGTGATCTTCTCTACTATGTCTATGAGCTCCAGGGTTTGGCAAACTGCCAACACCAAATTGCCTACCCCCAGGATTATAGAGGGATCCATTCATGAATTTACTTGACAGAGAGCTCAGCAACCTCCAACAGCTGCCCCTCCTCGCCAGGTGGATCAAAGTTAAAAAACCCCTATGAGAATGTGGGATGTTTGAGGTCTTTATCGAAGACCCTGAAGCTTGAATTCTGAAAATTTGTACAGTGAGGCAGAAGTTCAGAATAAACCTTGCAAAGAATGCTGAAAGATCTTAGACCAAGTTAGTTGAGGCTGAGGTATCTGGAGGAAGAGGAGAATTACCTGGCTGGAAGAAGGCCATCCCAAGTGATCAATGGTTCAAGGCTGATCAATGGGTGGTCAGTGGGTCAAGACTGGGACTACTTGGGGCAGTAGAGGGTGCAGAGAGACCAGAGGTAGAAAACTCTGTCTAGTGAATGCAGCTCTTTAATGGAATCAAATATGGCACTGTCTAGAAAAGCCAGCGCTAGGGCTGTACCAAGAGGTCCTGCAGAGAGAAAAAAAACACCTTGCATGAAGGACCCTTCCATGGCTTCTGCCAAAAATGTCACATCTGCGATGCGCCGTTCCCTATGTGACATCACATAAAGGTGGAGCGCCGCAGTAGTCCTTCCCTGCACATTAGCCCTTTAATGTGCAGCACTCAACAGCAAGTATTGGCAGTAGGAAACCATTACCTGCTGCTGCAGAGCTAAGGTAAATATTGGCGGGCCCCAACTATCTCTGGGCCCAGGACTATTGTCCTACCGATGAAGGCCCGGGGCACTGTATCTGTGGGTGTCAAACAATATAATATTATCAATGGGGAGTTCCAAAGGAGTTAAAAAATGGTGATGCAGATATATAGCAAATATATGCAGATAAAAATAAACATATCAGTAAACAAGATATGCTTATATGGATGAAATGGCATCGAAACATATTAGCCTGATATATTATAATCTATAAGAGTACAGTCTCATAGAAAAGGTATTCTGAAAGTTTGTGACCACTGTCAATTAATGTCCCATCTGAATTATCGTAGGACAGCATGCATCACATATGGAACATGAATCAACAAAAGTGTGAAACTAATATAAAATTATATTTATAACACAATTGATAGAAATCATATAAAGATTCCGAGTAACATTCACAGTTGCCTAACAAGGCAGAGAAACAAAGAATCACAATTGGTAACAGGGAAAATCCGGGGTAATCTTGCTTAATAAAAAAAAGAGGGACTAAGCAGAAGAGCACATAGCAAATTACAACTGGTAACGTGTCAATTAGCTGAGTATTTGTGAGTAGTAAGCCTGGGATAAAAAGTAACTTTTATTAGATACATTAAAATGTAAAACTCATGTAGCAAAAGACAAACATATAAGCCGACAGCCCTAAATGTGATACAGCCGAAACTCACTATGTTTGAAATGAACGTACTGTTATGAGAACAACCAATATGATATATAACAAATTTGAAATCGGTTATTTGCATGTCATTCAAAAAGCATAAATATCAAACATGCATCAAGGCTGTATATCGCATATGCATAAAGCTAATTAATGCTGAGAAAGGGTTTACTTATCTTGCTGATAGCAGGCAAAGTAAAGAGGAAAATGGGTGTGGGTCCCCACTAAGAACAGCCCTATTTCGATAGGGCCGTTCTCTCCCAGCTGGGAGATGAGGCACAGCAATCGATCCCCCAGAGCACCAAACACGGTGCTCCGATAGGTAAGTGGGAAACACTACCCAAACCCTTACCCTAATTCTAACCCTAACCTTCCCCTTCCCCTTCCATTACCCTAACTTTCTTCTCCACAGCCTGATTCTAAGCCCTCCCTTCTCCGTAGCCTGACCCTAACCCTCCCTTCTCTACAGCCTAACCCTAAGACCCCCCTCCCCACAGCCTGACCATAACCCTCCCCTCCCCCCCAACACTAAAAGTCCTTGTCAGCGGTGGGTCTGCGGATCCTGTCATAATGAATGTGTGTTAGTATGCTCACCCATTCATTAAAGAAATCTAAAATGGCTGCCTATTCGAAATAGAGACAGCTGAAAAGGAACTTTCCGCTGTCTCTATTTCTAAAAGCAGTATAGATATAGCTTGTGATTTTTGATTGACACTTGCCACTAAAGTAACCCTGCTACTTGGAATCTTTATATGATTTCTATCAATTGTATTAACAATATTATTTGATATTAGTTTCACCTTTTTATTGATACAGTGGACTTTGTGTACCGCATATTGCGCCTAAAGCCCTTCTTTCTCTTTCCATCCCTTCCTCCCTTTTCCTATTATGTTTATGTTATACTAGGATGTTTCTAGTCAAGTGATAGTACCCCAACAATAATTGTGTTGGGTTAGGTCATCCTGTCTTGGTCTCTAGTGGGGTACCCGTACTGATGTTTTAATTAGAGGTTGGAGCAGCCAGTCAAAATTTATCCTTTCCCCTGCCCCATCCCTTTTCCCCTTTGCATGTTCCCTTCATTTTCCCCTCCTTAGTTATGCCATCCACTGCCTATGTGACAGAGGGAAGTAATTCGCCACTCAGCAGCTATATATTACAACATCATAGCACGGACTGCATATAATATAATATAATACTCCTAGCTTGGCCATAATCAACCTCATGGTAAGATATCTCCCAGAAAACATGAAAGAAATTTTATCTAAGTTGCAAATTCACCAATAATTTAGCATAGTTGGGTCTTTGGTGTCATAATCACCCAATTCATGTTATTGAGTTATACATTCCAGAAGTCAGTGTGGCGAGAGATGATGTCACTTACTTTTGCTGCTCCAGTTCAGATTTTATCTCCTCTAAAAACACAAAAGAGAAATTGGAAGATTCCATCAGTAACTATGTAATTATTCACAATGAATCGGTGCACATTCTGTCACTTTACTGATAAACATTTTTGGTGAACAAACATTTCCTGAATAACCAGTAACTTTAGCCTTTTGTAAGTCACATTCTGGTCAGTCACTTTACTGATAAATAAACATTTTTGGTGAACAAACGTTTCCTGAATAACCAGTAACTTTAGGCTTTTGTAGTCAGCTTTAGTTTGTACAATTTAGAAATACAAACCAAGAACAACCTATATAAGCTCTATTTTGAACCAAACTTTATTTTGTATTCTGTATGGAAGGGCAAGAAGCATCGCTACAGAGAACAGAAAAATCCCTTACACTTTAGGAAACTTTCATCAATACCCTCTCCCTTCCAATCTGAACCAACATTCACAAATATTTCCGACAAACCAGCTAGTATAAGATGTGTATATTTTAGAAGACCCACCTATTAGCCTGGAAGCAGAGAAATAGGTGAACACCTTATCCCAATCTATAAAAAGGGGGTACCTCAAAGGAGACAGGCGTAGTACTTGTAAGTCTCCTTTCTGGTCTGGCTGAATAGCGGAACTGATAAGAAAAAATTCCCCAAAAAAGGAAAGCCTGCTACACAGACAAATTAAAAACGTATGCCCCAGCGAAATATCAATTTAAATATGTTGATTCCTACAGTTCAAAAAAGCACCGAAAATATATTAAAAACAAAAGTACGTGTAATTGGCCCTGAAAAGAGACCTACCGGTAATTTAATTCAATTTTCAATACTAGTCTCTTGCCTAGTCCTAATGTATTATCAGTCTCTGATTTGGCGGTTGTTCAAAAAAATCTATATTTATTGATGCTGGACCTTTCTTTCATCCTATAAATCAATTCACTGTGAAATAAGGTATCCCCTATATATTCAGAATTGTGACCATACCCAATTGGTTGCTCACCAAGCAGTCAATGTAGTTGTACAATGATTGTAACACGTACCAAGGGCTGAAAAGTCCCCCTAAGAAATTATTGAGGTGTAATTATGCTGTTATTTAGTTAAGGGGTATCTAGATCACAAGGTGAGTCTAAATTGATTTATATATAATGCATAGTCTACTAAACAAACAAGGAGCTCTAATGAATAATTCAAAAATATAGTCCATATGGCATAGTGATTCACACTCAATTTGTAAGGGTTATAGCATTCAAATCGTTGTCAGTTCTAATAGGGTGTACAGGACTGCATAACTACGCCTCGATAATTTCTTAGGGGGACCTTTCAGCCCTTGGTACATGTTACAATCATTGTACAACTACACTGACTCCTTGGTGGCCAACCAATTGGGCATGGCCACAATTCTGAATATATAGGGGATACCTTATTTTACTGTGAATCGATTTATAGGATGAAAGAATGGTCCAGCATCAATAAATATTGATTTTTCTGAACAACTGCCAAATCAGAGACTGATAATACATTAGGACTAGGCAAGAGACTAGTAGAAAATTGAATTAAATTAGGTCTCTTTTCTGGGCCAATTACACGTGCTTTGTTTTTAATATATTTTCTGTGCTTTTTTGCAATGTAGGTATCAACATATTTTAATTGTTATTTCGCTGGGGCATACGTTTTTAATTTGGCTCAATAAAGATGTATATTTTATTTTCCATATAATATAATCACTATATACTAAGACCCAGAGTGCCAATAGAGGTTTCCTTCACCTCAAGGGGGCGTCTGTGTAGAAGGCTTTCCTTTTTTGGGGTATTCTTTCTTATATGTTATTTCTTTCTACATCTGAGCACCTCCCTTATGATAGGGAAGAGATCTTTTTATTAAGTGTCGATAGTACCAGTACATAACTCTTCTCTTTTTGCATATGAATAGCGGAACTGCCAGACCAGAAAGAGACCTACAAGTACAACAAAATGCCGCCTGTCTCCTTTCCCTGTGTATGGCTCCTGGCTACAGATTTCTTTACTATTGCCATAGCAATAGTAAAGAAATCCATCCAATCAGTGATCTTTGTGAAGGACCCATGTAGAAGAACAACACAGGACCTTTCACACCGACACCAGTCTTGTGTCAGACCTGGGAAAAACCCTTCTTTTTCTCGGTTCTAAACCCGGGTTGCCAAAAAAGGGACACATCACCACCAAATACCTGGGTTTTTGCCAAGAGCTGGGTATATAATCAGAAACCTGAGCATTTGGTGGTGACGTGAAAGTGGTATTAGATTATTTGTTTACACAGTGTTTATTACATTAAATGTGTTGTTTTCCATGCTAATACAGGTCAAATGTAAATATAGATTTGACTTGGAATCTTATAAATATCATTTTAAAGAAACCATGATGCAGTGGTGTGAGAGAACAGTGTTGGACATTCAACACCAGAGCAATCTCACTGGTCCCCAAAGGACCTCTATAACCACAATGCAAACAAGACAGACACTAGAAGTGGACAATAAAAGGGTAAGGCCAGATAACTTGAAAAATCATTATGAAGAAAAATAATATATGCAAAGATTATATCTGAACAAAAAATCCAAGCTAAAACCCTTTTCAGTTTATGTAGCAGAACCTGATAATACACATGACAGCAGGAAAGGAAGAGGATGCTAATGATGGACTATACAAATATATATTGAAACACTGTGAGTTGTGTGTCTATTGCCTGCACAGCTCAGAGCTGGCAGTACTCTGATGCCCAGAGTCAGGTATGACGCACAAAAATAAATAGATGTTTCACAGCAGAATTCTCTTAGAACATTAAGAGTATAGTTATTTCACTTACTACCAACACAATGTTCCTCATAGATCCTACAGCAAAAACAGACATGAGTTTGATCACTGATCAGGCATCAGTTGAGGTGGAATTAGCTTTTCTATTCAACCTACATCCCACATTTATCAGGTGCCAAGTTTCCACACACTAGAGCAATTATTGGTACACCGGACCGAAAATCTTTGTAGTGTGTAGTGGATGGATTTTTAAAAATGCTGACTAATATGGTCCTTAAATGCTTGGGTCTGATTATCTTATTTAGAATTCCTGACTGATATCGGACCCAAGATAGTGATATTTTGTAATGCATAGAGCTGTTTTAGGGATTGCCACAGGAACAAGCCACACACTATGATTATTGGTGGCAAGAAGTGTTTTGGCACCAATATTGGGACATATCGCTAGGAGGAAAATGTCCTGTTCATTGGATACTTCCTGCTGTGAATATAAATCTGTCTAGTGTCTGGCCAGCTTAATAGAGTCATCTATATGGTAACTTTTAATCATATGAATTGAAGATGAACATAAAGGCTTAGAACGATACATAATTTAGGTGTTTTTCACAATTAAAATTAGGTTCTCTAAAACATACACAATTTGAAAATATGTGAGGAGTCACATATAATTTTATATAAGGTTGTCTGTAATGTTCATAGATGTACTTGAACCAGGGAATGGCATATGAAAATCATTACGCCTAAAACCAGCACAACTGCATATTTTTTAACTGAAAATTGCAAACATACGCTCAGAGCCAAGGCCGGAATCTCCCACACTGCCCTTTGGTCATATGGTATGCTTAGATAGAGCACAACTCTCTCTTTCTCAGGCAAGTACAATGCTTAAAAAAAAAAAAAAACCAACAAAAAAATCACATGTGCACAAACTTTAAATAGGGACATGTAATATTCACATATTAATAACAGTAGGGTGGTCTTTTTTTTTTTTTTAGCCTATACTGTTGCAAATACAGAACATTAACTAGTGCAATCTATGAGGCAGACAGTTCATGACCACTGCGAGACACAAATGAAGAATAAATCTAACACTGCTGCGTGACTGGATCATACAGAGCACTTTTACCATAAAACGTGGCTGGTCCATTGTGTGATATATAGCACTTGCCCTTATGTATCAAACCACTGTCCTATAGACTGTAAGCTTGTGAGCAGGGCCCTCTTACCCACCCGGTCTGTTTGTTTCTTGTTTATACTGATTGTTAAAATTGTAAACCACTACACAATCTGCTGTCACTATACAAAAACCTGTTAATAAATAATAAAATAAATAAATCTATTGCCACCTCTACTGATGCAGTGTTACAAATCTGAAATATGGCTGGAACTAGAAATGATGGCGACTGGCAGAAGAGGAGTCTCCAGTAACACATCAAAATAAAGAAATCTGTTGCCCTTAGGCCAGCACTTAAACCTTGGTCACGGGGTAGCCTTTTTTGGTAGCACAACCAAAAATTTGTATCTGGCACATAGAGTGACCGCAGAGCTTTACTCATGCTGCAGTTCCATTTTTTTGGCTGTCTGCCAACTAAAAGTTCCAGCAGTGCAATGCCAACAGTCAGCAGTTGGGAAAGTATAGGAACTGTGCCGTGGATAAGCCAATATGGTCACACATCCTGTGTACACCTAAAAATGGCAGCTATAATTATACAATAGTTCTGTGTAATCCATAGTCTTCGGTAAAAAAATATATATATATATTTGTTTATATTTTCATTTTTTGTTCATAAAAAATGATTTGCCAAAAAACCTGGCTCCTGGATTAAATAAAAAAACAACAACATAAGGCTTAACCAGAGCACTCACATCTAGCTACATATTTTTTCCAAAGTGAATAGATCAGGATAAATATCAGGAAAAGTAATCTGCAGAGAGTACCTTAGTATTGGCAAATATTACTAAATAGGTCCCTAAATAATTCTAATATTGTCAGCACATTTTGAATGGTGCATTGCAGAGGGAGAAATTGCTTAATTATTTTTCCCCCTAACTCTGGATTTGGTGGAGAGACAGCTCCTATAATTAATAAGGTGAGGTGAAGAAAAACGACACAATACACAGTAACCATGAAAGTAAAGTAAATAGCAGGTGATCTAACCAGTACAATGTAAATAATAGAGCTGCTTGAGTGCAATAAGCAGGTAGGAAAGGATTGGTCATTACACACTGGTGCAACAATTGCAGTCTTCATTAAAAAAAAGATCTTGGGACTGAGTTTTGGAGTAAGGGGCAAAGCAGGTGCAAGTGTACAGCTCGACTGAACCATTTTGCAAAGTAGGGGGGTGCTAATTCATTTTAAATCTTTTGCAGTCAGGGAAAATACTTTACTTTCCAACACAGTACTGATGTCAGGAAGTGCATAGCTTTATGTTTAATCTATAAAATAGAGTTGAACTAAGAAACTTCACCTCTCAATTCTAATTCTGGTTTCACAATTTAAATTTACATCCCCTTGCAGTTTAACATAGTATTGCTCAGGTCTACACTTGCACCTAAAAAAAGGTATAAGTGCAGCTCTGAATCAGTCCCCTTACTTTTATTTATGTTTCCAGCTCCTAAATTAATAATATTCCCTA
>WWET01000695.1:106474-127940 GCA_011038615.1 Limnodynastes dumerilii
ACTGAGGTGAGAAATACAACGTAACATCCAAGTCCACCTATTTCAACTTGAGGAGTATCACTTTAAAATATTAATGTTTTCAGTTAAAAAGAATCATAGGAATGAGGAAACCAAAGTTGTCTTTATCACCTATCAATTTAAGTGTTAAAATATTTTTAAGAGAAAGTTCAAAGTCTGCCTGGAAATGCAATTCCATAAAAAGTGTAAACAAAGGCTGAAAAAGCATTACATTATTTGTACAGATTGTAGGTTTAATGTCCAGAACTTTTGTGTTTTAGAGAATTCAAGCTCTAAGGCTGGGAGGAACAAAAATGAGCAATTTGTCTTTTACCTCACAAGATGAACATTCCAGTACACCAGCATTCTCAAAGCCTTTATCTGCTACACTCCACCAATGGCGAGTACACACAAACTCATGCTTCACATTACACCAAATGTGCTTGCTTATAGAACTTAGATGGTTTCCCCCTTTGTTCAAGAACACACACCTGATATTAGACAGTTTTATTTCAGGAAAGAATATATTTGCACAGCATTTGATCTTTTCAAATATGGTTTCTATAAATATACATCAGTTTCTGTTCAAAATATTTATTAGGACACTGAACCAGATCCAGACATAAGTAAAGATGGCATTTTCAGCTCTTTGTGAGCGGTAAACAACCTTACATGGCAGACTTCCAGCACGGATCTGGACAGGCAGGAATGTGTATGTCACGTATGCTAGGTGGGAGGGAGATTTACTTAAATCATACAGTTAAGGCTTTATTTTAAGCCCACATGTGCAGGGAAGTGGCCTTTCCATTGCCTGCAGGTCAGTCAGGTATAACAATAATCCGTTCTGGGGTATCCACTGACATAGCACTTGTTGCTCTGACCACAGAAGAATTGGCGGTCTGGATTCAATCCATTGCCAGTGTCTGATAACGCCCTGCCACACATTCACATGCTGAGTTACAGCTAAGAGGCCCTTACAACCCCTATCTATGACAATCTAACAAACAAGTGTAATGCAGCACAAGAACATATAACATAAGTGATTCCATTATGCACTTATAATACACACAAAGTGAATATATGGGGGGGGGGGGGGTTCTCTCTTAACCCTGTCATAATCCAACAACAAATGGAAAGATGCCTCTTTCTGATTAATTCATAGTTGTCACAGACTATTAAAATATAATGTACATCAGAGTGTGATAGATTCCACCACATATAGTTATGGCTGATCCAGTGTCAGATCCCCTTCCAGTATACACATAGAGATTGATCCCCTAGCTAAATAATACCCAAAGTGTAAAATTCACATATGAGACTGACTCGCTTTTGTATTACAGATCCCTCCATCTGACTAAGCACCAAAGTGTGACAGATCCCTCAATATGATTTCCCCAAGGCATAGTAGTAATCTTCCACCTGATACCCAGTATGTAATTCACCCTCCCCAAATAAATGTCAGCATGTGATTGAACCCTACTGCCTGACAAAGTCTCACCAATGTACGACATATCAATCCAATTGTTTGATTTAAACTATGACAGACCTCAACAAGTGACTTGGCCCCTTCTATGTGGAAAACTGCATCACCTGACTGATCCACAAACTATGACAGAGCCCACAAGCTGCCTGATCCATCAGTCTCACAGATACCACCAACTGCCTAAACACTGCAGTCTTACAGACCACACCAGCTGCCTGATACCTAATGTCTCACAGACCCCAACAGCAGCCTTATGCCTGCAATCTCACAGACCCCTCCAGCTGCCAGATGGCCACAATGCGACAAATTCCAAAAGCTGCCTGATCCCCACAATCTAACAGATCCTAACAGCTGTCTGATCTCTGCAGTCCAGTCGCCTCCACCAGCTGACTGATCCCCACAGTCCAACCGACCCCACCAGCCGACTGATCCCCGCAGTCCAAGCGACCCCACCAGCTGACTGATCCCCACAGTCCAACAGACCCCACCAGCTGACTGATCCCCACAGTCCAACAGACCCCACCAGCTGCCTTATCTCCACAGTCCAACAGACCCCACTGTGACCCTCCAACTGAAATTTGTCTTTTCACAAGTGATAATATCAGTCTCTATTAGACTGATCCTCACACTATAGCACAGACCATCTCCTTATTAAGACTGCTACTAAAAGTGACAGGTCACTTGAAACAGCATGCTCTTTTACCACTTCGAGATATATTCCTTACATATCTGTGTGATGGACTTTCGCTGTCATGAGATTTTTTTTTTCTATTTTTTTTTACATGGCCCGTGTGACAGCCCCTTCAGTATGACCTCCATTTTTAACTGGCACAGAGCGTGAAGATAAGCCTTATGCAATAGCTCTCTACAGATTTACACAGTCCTTGTCAGATAACCCTCCCTATAACAAATATGACCAATGCTGGAAACCCCATCTACATTCCACCCCGTCATCGTGCAGTCTCTCACCTAGGGCCACCTCACACGCCTTCCTCAGCTGCGAATTCTGGGCCTTCCTGACATCCTTGTCTGCCAGGATTTTCTCCAAGGCCCGGGACAGGAACATGCTCTTAGTTTTGTGTCCCTTCCCCGGCTCCTGCATGTCCCCGTTCCTCACTCGTAGACACTAGGGGAACTCTGCCCCGTCAGGTAGTCAGCACAGCGCCGCCATCTTGGAGGCCATCACATGACCTACTCTAACCCCGCCCCTTCCATGTTGGCAAACCAAAGTTCTGGGCAAAAGCCGCTGAAGACGTCAAGGGGAGGGCGTGACCTACGTCTGTCAACCTAGGAGGAGTGGGCGAGGCCAACTGTCATTGCAGGAAGTGTTCCGAGGTCTTGGTGTGACCTCACACAGGTGTAACGTCATCAAAGCGGAGACGAAGCTGAAGTTGGTTTCTTAGTTATCCTAAGAAACTTCTTCACTTCTTCTTCACTTCTTATTCATGTTGCAGCTTCTTATTCAGAACATGTTATTTTAAAACAATTAAATCTAGTTGAATACCAACTTAATATTGTAGTAAGTAAACCAAAAACATTATCTCTTAAACAAATTTTAATTGTATTTTAATTTGCCCAGCACGATTTTGGGCATGAAATAGGGTGGTAAAATGGGCAAAGGCACCATGGCCAAGATCCAGACCTACATTTCCATTACGTTTCATCGTGTAGCGTATTTACACTAGCGTATTTTCTATGCCCCCCCCCTCTAGGCACTCCCCTCAGTCGTATGTACTTTGGCCGTTTTCCGCTTGCCAAACCCTACCTTACCTTTTCAAAGCGTAACTACTGACGTACGTAAAGGCGACACGTATGTAAGTGCCTAAGCACGCCCCTACTGTAGGATTTAAATGCCTCACCCCACCTCTGAAGCATAATTCCGGGTGTCGTATGGCTGGCACACCCCTTTGTTCATAGGTACGTTGTTCAGAGTTATGTGGCGTAACATCTGCGCGCATGCGCAGTACATCCGAAATAGTGTTTTTACGTTAGCGGCTAGCATAAATACGCTAGTGTACTTAGTTGTGGATCTACCCCCATATGTTACAACTTGAATAAGTAGCTGTAGTTTTGCAAAGTTTAAATGGCCTTGGGTAACAAATGGGTGACACTTGGGGCCCAATTCAATTGACTGCGATGTCTGGTCACAGTGCTTTTCCCACAAATTTACATAATGGTATTTATCTTGCACCTCATATTTAGAATAAGGCAAAAATAATAAATATTTTCCTGCAACCGAAGGAAAAAGGCATCCCATTTTCCAAGTTGCAAAGTGTTTTATTCAATTATTTTTCATCACCAGAAGATGGCAGGACTGTTAGCATCTGTAAACGGTAAAGCAACTTGGGAAAGGAGCTCATTTTCACTAGATTAGCTCCACCCAAATATGACAATAGGAACTTTTTTTAGCTGGTGATCCCTGTTACAACTTTGGAACTGATCCAGATGTACGTTCAAAGTCCATACTATCACAGCCCTGCGGCTACAAATGTAGTACACTCCCTCTTCATTTCCTACGTGCGGTTGGCAGTTATGAGAACTGCACCCTACCTTAAGTATTCAACCCAGACCTTACAATTTAAATACCTCGTAGGCATGGTGAGTGGGCTGGCTCCCAGTGTCCACATGAATATATGCAATGGACGGATGCCTTCCGATGCAGAATTAATTTTACTGTGTATTAGCAGTACACACAGGAAGGTGATTTCCTTACATGACATAAGGAAATTGTCTATTGTTAATAATCCTGGATCCGGCCCTACTATACTTTCATGTTCACTGTATATAAAGTGTGTGTGTTTCTGGGGATTTGAACTCCCAGATATGTGAGAGAGAATCTGGTAAGACAGAATTGTCCGGCCAATGGGGCTGAATTTCTGACCTCAGTGACAGTGCTGTTGTTTTGTCCTGGTTAACGGAAAAGCCAGAGACATTTCCAAAAACTGCAACCTTGTGCAGGATTGGACTTTAGGGAGTGGCTTGTGTCCACTATGTAAAGCAGAGGATCGTCTGTGAATGCTGTCATTTTTGTGAGAGATCCTTTGAGTGGTAAACCAAGACTATAAAATATGTAGCAAAGGACCTAAGGCCAAATTAAAGAGGAGAGGAATAAGGGGCAGACCTGCTGCAGTCCCTGCATTATGGTGACTTTGGGCCGGATCCAGGATTCCAAACGACACCACCGCCAGCAGCTGTTTTGTTGGCACTGCACATGTGTATGCCAGATGTTACACTATGGATCTCCTTGCTTTCGGAAACTCAGTTTTCGTACTCGAGGAGATCCATCCAACAGAGGGTTCCGTGACATTCGTATGCCTAATCCCCAGGGATTGGCAAGAAGATGAGGCTAAGTGGGCGGTGGTAGGCACTTCTGCACGGATGTGTTTGGGCAGACGCAGGTCCGTGTGGAGACCTTAGGGTTATGGACATGTATGTTGTCCAGAGTCCACATGTGAGAGTTAAGTGACATGGGGGTTTATTTGGAATAAGGAATAGGTCTGGATCAGATTCTTTGATACTATTAGAGCAGTTTTCCAGTAAAGTGGTTGATGGCTTTGTGTATAAACATTTAATAAAATGGGTGAAATTTGACACAAATCTCTACAAAAAAAATGTAGATTTGGTAGCTTGTAGAACTCAGAATAGCCATCTGACCTGGAAATTTAGTGTTGTTTAGAGAGGTAATAGCTGCCTTTACTTCCTGCTCTGTAACGTTTGATTCTAAGAGACATCGTAATATGACTGATTCGGGCCATTTGATGCATTTGCTGTTGCCAGGTGGTATGAGCTTTCTGCATCCACGTGGCTCTCAAAGGACTGTATTCACACATAAGAGCGAGTTAGGTGCAGACAGAACCGCACCTAACTCACTGTCCTGTCCCTAATCCACCCCCACTCCTCCGTTTATTAGGAACCTTATTGCACTTAAGAGTGCCATAGGGCTTCTTTAAGTAACCGTGCGTATTTTCCTTCTATGCATGCAAAGTAGGTCATTTCAGGAGATTCCACACTTAAGAAGCTGGAACTTCTTAAGTGTGAATCTGCCAAAAGAGGGCAAGAATTTTCACCTATATGCAGAGCACCATATTTGTTTCCAACTTATGCATCATGGTAAATTAAAAATAATTCACAACAAACAAATTCATATATTTGAGCAGGCTAAAGCCACAAGAGAATTGGTAACTCATTGATACGCCCCAGTATTCCACGCATCAAGAATCTTCAAGGTCACCTAATTAATAGATAATGTCTTCTTTTTACAGAATGGGATTAGCCCAACATAGCTTACATTTTTAGGATTTGCTATATATATATGTTCCTGGGGTCACTGTTAGGAGGTGAACGCGATGTGGAACAGGAGGTTAGGACAGAAAATGGTGTTAGAAGGAGCTTTCATTGTTATGTTTCACTTACTTGGTTTCTAAATATTACAAGTTTATTGACAATAATCATTACATACTGAATCAACTAGGACACAATATACTTCCAAGCATATCCCTATTATTATTTAGCAGAGCACAGAATAGATTATTTGTTAATGAGTGACAATCTTTTCACATTATTACTTTCTGCTAAACTTCATACTATAGTCATTTCTGATCATGCCACAATTTCCATCATGCTATCTGCAAGACTGCTTCGTTCCGCTGGAGATTTTCCTCTCATTTATGCCACTCCGAGGGGTTCTGTGAATATTTATCTGCCAAATGGCTTGAGTTTCTAGATGACAATTTAGAGCACAGGGACAACCCCATACTATTCTGGGAGAAGGAAAAAACTGTGTTTTGGGACTCATAATCTAATATCAATCTAGAAAACATGAGGAATTTCAGGAGAAGTATGCCAACCTATATTTAGCTGTGGGTGGCTTCTTTGATAGTTTCACATATAGCAAAAGAGGACACCTAATCCCTTGAGAAAGGGTAAGTAAACTGTATCGCAGCGCACGCCTTAGACCAATCAACTCATAAACCACCACTTCAATAAACTTCACCACTCGGGCCGTATCTCTCCCTCCCTGTTTATCAAAGCGGCAGGACTCATCAAGCTCACCCACATTGATCTCAAAGTGGCAGGACTCATCAAGCTCATAAACACTATGGAGGACAGATACAGGACCGGATTCACACTTCCTCCTTAATAGCCTCTGCTGTGGAAGCTGTCATATGGAATTGCTGATTCACAGCCTCGCATGTAGGAGAAAAGGGCACTCCTCCCTTAGCTTAAGTATTCTGCATGGATGGGAACTTAGCCAAGCCCTTATCACAATCTGCGGCAAGTGCCGCACTTACCTGCCTGGCTGCGCGCTGTCTGCGGTCCCCTGCAGCTGCCCCGGTCCTCTGGCTGTCAGAGTCTGTCACTGTGGCAGTGACAGACTCCAAAACTTACCATGCTGCAGCTTCTTGTCGGCGTCCCACGTGTCTTCTGGCGCCAGGATCGGCGGTGCCTCCGGTCCATGGGCGCCGCCATCTTGGAATACTCACGTGACGCTGAACTGCCAATGAATTTTTCTGGACTAAGTAAGAATCATCTTGTCCTACCTCTATCTAACAACAGTGATCAACTTCTTCATGCCCTGTACTCCGAAGTGTTGTCGCTCCGTTCTCAGTTGTCCCAGGTTCTTTTTTTCTTGCCAAGCCTGCTTCAGAAGCTGTCCTGCCCAGAGAAGACATCAGCTTCTGCCTGTAACTCCGTACAGCCCTGTCCCTCCATGCAGGATTCTGGTACACCTGGTCCGGTACCATCTTCCAAGTCAAGTACTGGACTAACGCCCAATTTCAGCCTGGGAATTGCCCAGGAACATCGGAAGTCCCAACCTACGACCCTTGGTACCAGAACTAGGGGTGGATACCATCCACCTCTCTCGATGGAGGAGCGTCAATATAGAATCACGTATAGACTCTGTCTCTATTGTGCTGGCGCTAATCACCTTTTGAAGTCTTGTCCTGTACGGAAGCCAAGGGACTTAAAATCTGGGAACGGGGTCCCAAGTCAAGTAACCCCAGCAGGGGGCCCAAGTCAAGTAACCCCAGCAGGGGGCCCAAGTCAAGTAACCCCAGCAGGGGGCCCAAGTCAAGTAACCCCAGCAGGGGGCCCAAGTCAAGTAACCCCAGCAGGGGGCCCAAGTCAAGTAACCCCAGCAGGGGGCCCAAGTCAAGTAACCCCAGCAGGGGGCCCAAGTCAAGTAACCCCAGCAGGGGGCCCAAGTCAAGTAACCCCAGCAGGGGGCCCAAGTCAAGTAACCCCAGCAGGGGTCCCAAGTCAAGTAACCCCAGCAGGGGGCCCAAGTCAAGTAACCCCAGCAGGGGGCCCAAGTCAAGTAACCCCAGCAGGGGGCCCAAGTCAAGTAACCCCAGCAGGGGGCCCAAGTCAAGTAACCCCAGCAGGGGGCCCAAGTCAAGTAACCCCAGCAGGGGGCCCAAGTCAAGTAACCCCAGCAGGGGGCCCAAGTCAAGTAACCCCAGCAGGGGGCCCAAGTCAAGTAACCCCAGCAGGGGGCCCAAGTCAAGTAACCCCAGCAGGGGTCCCAAGTCAAGTAACCCCAGCAGGGGGCCCAAGTCAAGTAACCCCAGCAGGGGGCCCAAGTCAAGTAACCCCAGCAGGGGGCCCAAGTCAAGTAACCCCAGCAGGGGGCCCAAGTCAAGTAACCCCAGCAGGGGGCCCAAGTCAAGTAACCCCAGCAGGGGGCCCAAGTCAAGTAACCCCAGCAGGGGGCCCAAGTCAAGTAACCCCAGCAGGGGGCCCAAGTCAAGTAACCCCAGCAGGGGGCCCAAGTCAAGTAACCCCAGCAGGGGTCCCAAGTCAAGTAACCCCAGCAGGGGGCCCAAGTCAAGTAACCCCAGCAGGGGGCCCAAGTCAAGTAACCCCAGCAGGGGGCCCAAGTCAAGTAACCCCAGCAGGGGGCCCAAGTCAAGTAACCCCAGCAGGGGGCCCAAGTCAAGTAACCCCAGCAGGGGGCCCAAGTCAAGTAACCCCAGCAGGGGGCCCAAGTCAAGTAACCCCAGCAGGGGGCCCAAGTCAAGTAACCCCAGCAGGGGGCCCAAGTCAAGTAACCCCAGCAGGGGTCCCAAGTCAAGTAACCCCAGCAGGGGGCCCAAGTCAAGTAACCCCAGCAGGGGGCCCAAGTCAAGTAACCCCAGCAGGGGGCCCAAGTCAAGTAACCCCAGCAGGGGGCCCAAGTCAAGTAACCCCAGCAGGGGGCCCAAGTCAAGTAACCCCAGCAGGGGGCCCAAGTCAAGTAACCCCAGCAGGGGGCCCAAGTCAAGTAACCCCAGCAGGGGGCCCAAGTCAAGTAACCCCAGCAGGGGGCCCAAGTCAAGTAACCCCAGCAGGGGTCCCAAGTCAAGTAACCCCAGCAGGGGGCCCAAGTCAAGTAACCCCAGCAGGGGGCCCAAGTCAAGTAACCCCAGCAGGGGGCCCAAGTCAAGTAACCCCAGCAGGGGGCCCAAGTCAAGTAACCCCAGCAGGGGGCCCAAGTCAAGTAACCCCAGCAGGGGGCCCAAGTCAAGTAACCCCAGCAGGGGGCCCAAGTCAAGTAACCCCAGCAGGGGGCCCAAGTCAAGTAACCCCAGCAGGGGGCCCAAGTCAAGTAACCCCAGCAGGGGTCCCAAGTCAAGTAACCCCAGCAGGGGGCCCAAGTCAAGTAACCCCAGCAGGGGGCCCAAGTCAAGTAACCCCAGCAGGGGGCCCAAGTCAAGTAACCCCAGCAGGGGGCCCAAGTCAAGTAACCCCAGCAGGGGGCCCAAGTCAAGTAACCCCAGCAGGGGGCCCAAGTCAAGTAACCCCAGCAGGGGGCCCAAGTCAAGTAACCCCAGCAGGGGGCCCAAGTCAAGTAACCCCAGCAGGGGGCCCAAGTCAAGTAACCCCAGCAGGGGTCCCAAGTCAAGTAACCCCAGCAGGGGGCCCAAGTCAAGTAACCCCAGCAGGGGGCCCAAGTCAAGTAACCCCAGCAGGGGGCCCAAGTCAAGTAACCCCAGCAGGGGGCCCAAGTCAAGTAACCCCAGCAGGGGGCCCAAGTCAAGTAACCCCAGCAGGGGGCCCAAGTCAAGTAACCCCAGCAGGGGGCCCAAGTCAAGTAACCCCAGCAGGGGGCCCAAGTCAAGTAACCCCAGCAGGGGGCCCAAGTCAAGTAACCCCAGCAGGGGTCCCAAGTCAAGTAACCCCAGCAGGGGGCCCAAGTCAAGTAACCCCAGCAGGGGGCCCAAGTCAAGTAACCCCAGCAGGGGGCCCAAGTCAAGTAACCCCAGCAGGGGGCCCAAGTCAAGTAACCCCAGCAGGGGGCCCAAGTCAAGTAACCCCAGCAGGGGGCCCAAGTCAAGTAACCCCAGCAGGGGGCCCAAGTCAAGTAACCCCAGCAGGGGGCCCAAGTCAAGTAACCCCAGCAGGGGGCCCAAGTCAAGTAACCCCAGCAGGGGTCCCAAGTCAAGTAACCCCAGCAGGGGGCCCAAGTCAAGTAACCCCAGCAGGGGGCCCAAGTCAAGTAACCCCAGCAGGGGGCCCAAGTCAAGTAACCCCAGCAGGGGGCCCAAGTCAAGTAACCCCAGCAGGGGGCCCAAGTCAAGTAACCCCAGCAGGGGGCCCAAGTCAAGTAACCCCAGCAGGGGGCCCAAGTCAAGTAACCCCAGCAGGGGGCCCAAGTCAAGTAACCCCAGCAGGGGGCCCAAGTCAAGTAACCCCAGCAGGGGTCCCAAGTCAAGTAACCCCAGCAGGGGGCCCAAGTCAAGTAACCCCAGCAGGGGGCCCAAGTCAAGTAACCCCAGCAGGGGGCCCAAGTCAAGTAACCCCAGCAGGGGGCCCAAGTCAAGTAACCCCAGCAGGGGGCCCAAGTCAAGTAACCCCAGCAGGGGGCCCAAGTCAAGTAACCCCAGCAGGGGGCCCAAGTCAAGTAACCCCAGCAGGGGGCCCAAGTCAAGTAACCCCAGCAGGGGGCCCAAGTCAAGTAACCCCAGCAGGGGTCCCAAGTCAAGTAACCCCAGCAGGGGGCCCAAGTCAAGTAACCCCAGCAGGGGGCCCAAGTCAAGTAACCCCAGCAGGGGGCCCAAGTCAAGTAACCCCAGCAGGGGGCCCAAGTCAAGTAACCCCAGCAGGGGGCCCAAGTCAAGTAACCCCAGCAGGGGGCCCAAGTCAAGTAACCCCAGCAGGGGGCCCAAGTCAAGTAACCCCAGCAGGGGGCCCAAGTCAAGTAACCCCAGCAGGGGGCCCAAGTCAAGTAACCCCAGCAGGGGTCCCAAGTCAAGTAACCCCAGCAGGGGGCCCAAGTCAAGTAACCCCAGCAGGGGGCCCAAGTCAAGTAACCCCAGCAGGGGGCCCAAGTCAAGTAACCCCAGCAGGGGGCCCAAGTCAAGTAACCCCAGCAGGGGGCCCAAGTCAAGTAACCCCAGCAGGGGGCCCAAGTCAAGTAACCCCAGCAGGGGGCCCAAGTCAAGTAACCCCAGCAGGGGGCCCAAGTCAAGTAACCCCAGCAGGGGGCCCAAGTCAAGTAACCCCAGCAGGGGTCCCAAGTCAAGTAACCCCAGCAGGGGGCCCAAGTCAAGTAACCCCAGCAGGGGGCCCAAGTCAAGTAACCCCAGCAGGGGGCCCAAGTCAAGTAACCCCAGCAGGGGGCCCAAGTCAAGTAACCCCAGCAGGGGGCCCAAGTCAAGTAACCCCAGCAGGGGGCCCAAGTCAAGTAACCCCAGCAGGGGGCCCAAGTCAAGTAACCCCAGCAGGGGGCCCAAGTCAAGTAACCCCAGCAGGGGGCCCAAGTCAAGTAACCCCAGCAGGGGTCCCAAGTCAAGTAACCCCAGCAGGGGGCCCAAGTCAAGTAACCCCAGCAGGGGGCCCAAGTCAAGTAACCCCAGCAGGGGGCCCAAGTCAAGTAACCCCAGCAGGGGGCCCAAGTCAAGTAACCCCAGCAGGGGGCCCAAGTCAAGTAACCCCAGCAGGGGGCCCAAGTCAAGTAACCCCAGCAGGGGGCCCAAGTCAAGTAACCCCAGCAGGGGGCCCAAGTCAAGTAACCCCAGCAGGGGGCCCAAGTCAAGTAACCCCAGCAGGGGTCCCAAGTCAAGTAACCCCAGCAGGGGGCCCAAGTCAAGTAACCCCAGCAGGGGGCCCAAGTCAAGTAACCCCAGCAGGGGGCCCAAGTCAAGTAACCCCAGCAGGGGGCCCAAGTCAAGTAACCCCAGCAGGGGGCCCAAGTCAAGTAACCCCAGCAGGGGGCCCAAGTCAAGTAACCCCAGCAGGGGGCCCAAGTCAAGTAACCCCAGCAGGGGGCCCAAGTCAAGTAACCCCAGCAGGGGGCCCAAGTCAAGTAACCCCAGCAGGGGTCCCAAGTCAAGTAACCCCAGCAGGGGGCCCAAGTCAAGTAACCCCAGCAGGGGGCCCAAGTCAAGTAACCCCAGCAGGGGGCCCAAGTCAAGTAACCCCAGCAGGGGGCCCAAGTCAAGTAACCCCAGCAGGGGGCCCAAGTCAAGTAACCCCAGCAGGGGGCCCAAGTCAAGTAACCCCAGCAGGGGGCCCAAGTCAAGTAACCCCAGCAGGGGGCCCAAGTCAAGTAACCCCAGCAGGGGGCCCAAGTCAAGTAACCCCAGCAGGGGTCCCAAGTCAAGTAACCCCAGCAGGGGGCCCAAGTCAAGTAACCCCAGCAGGGGGCCCAAGTCAAGTAACCCCAGCAGGGGGCCCAAGTCAAGTAACCCCAGCAGGGGGCCCAAGTCAAGTAACCCCAGCAGGGGGCCCAAGTCAAGTAACCCCAGCAGGGGGCCCAAGTCAAGTAACCCCAGCAGGGGGCCCAAGTCAAGTAACCCCAGCAGGGGGCCCAAGTCAAGTAACCCCAGCAGGGGGCCCAAGTCAAGTAACCCCAGCAGGGGTCCCAAGTCAAGTAACCCCAGCAGGGGGCCCAAGTCAAGTAACCCCAGCAGGGGGCCCAAGTCAAGTAACCCCAGCAGGGGGCCCAAGTCAAGTAACCCCAGCAGGGGGCCCAAGTCAAGTAACCCCAGCAGGGGGCCCAAGTCAAGTAACCCCAGCAGGGGGCCCAAGTCAAGTAACCCCAGCAGGGGGCCCAAGTCAAGTAACCCCAGCAGGGGGCCCAAGTCAAGTAACCCCAGCAGGGGGCCCAAGTCAAGTAACCCCAGCAGGGGTCCCAAGTCAAGTAACCCCAGCAGGGGGCCCAAGTCAAGTAACCCCAGCAGGGGGCCCAAGTCAAGTAACCCCAGCAGGGGGCCCAAGTCAAGTAACCCCAGCAGGGGGCCCAAGTCAAGTAACCCCAGCAGGGGGCCCAAGTCAAGTAACCCCAGCAGGGGGCCCAAGTCAAGTAACCCCAGCAGGGGGCCCAAGTCAAGTAACCCCAGCAGGGGGCCCAAGTCAAGTAACCCCAGCAGGGGGCCCAAGTCAAGTAACCCCAGCAGGGGTCCCAAGTCAAGTAACCCCAGCAGGGGGCCCAAGTCAAGTAACCCCAGCAGGGGGCCCAAGTCAAGTAACCCCAGCAGGGGGCCCAAGTCAAGTAACCCCAGCAGGGGGCCCAAGTCAAGTAACCCCAGCAGGGGGCCCAAGTCAAGTAACCCCAGCAGGGGGCCCAAGTCAAGTAACCCCAGCAGGGGGCCCAAGTCAAGTAACCCCAGCAGGGGGCCCAAGTCAAGTAACCCCAGCAGGGGGCCCAAGTCAAGTAACCCCAGCAGGGGTCCCAAGTCAAGTAACCCCAGCAGGGGGCCCAAGTCAAGTAACCCCAGCAGGGGGCCCAAGTCAAGTAACCCCAGCAGGGGGCCCAAGTCAAGTAACCCCAGCAGGGGGCCCAAGTCAAGTAACCCCAGCAGGGGGCCCAAGTCAAGTAACCCCAGCAGGGGGCCCAAGTCAAGTAACCCCAGCAGGGGGCCCAAGTCAAGTAACCCCAGCAGGGGGCCCAAGTCAAGTAACCCCAGCAGGGGGCCCAAGTCAAGTAACCCCAGCAGGGGTCCCAAGTCAAGTAACCCCAGCAGGGGGCCCAAGTCAAGTAACCCCAGCAGGGGGCCCAAGTCAAGTAACCCCAGCAGGGGGCCCAAGTCAAGTAACCCCAGCAGGGGGCCCAAGTCAAGTAACCCCAGCAGGGGGCCCAAGTCAAGTAACCCCAGCAGGGGGCCCAAGTCAAGTAACCCCAGCAGGGGGCCCAAGTCAAGTAACCCCAGCAGGGGGCCCAAGTCAAGTAACCCCAGCAGGGGGCCCAAGTCAAGTAACCCCAGCAGGGGTCCCAAGTCAAGTAACCCCAGCAGGGGGCCCAAGTCAAGTAACCCCAGCAGGGGGCCCAAGTCAAGTAACCCCAGCAGGGGGCCCAAGTCAAGTAACCCCAGCAGGGGGCCCAAGTCAAGTAACCCCAGCAGGGGGCCCAAGTCAAGTAACCCCAGCAGGGGGCCCAAGTCAAGTAACCCCAGCAGGGGGCCCAAGTCAAGTAACCCCAGCAGGGGGCCCAAGTCAAGTAACCCCAGCAGGGGGCCCAAGTCAAGTAACCCCAGCAGGGGTCCCAAGTCAAGTAACCCCAGCAGGGGGCCCAAGTCAAGTAACCCCAGCAGGGGGCCCAAGTCAAGTAACCCCAGCAGGGGGCCCAAGTCAAGTAACCCCAGCAGGGGGCCCAAGTCAAGTAACCCCAGCAGGGGGCCCAAGTCAAGTAACCCCAGCAGGGGGCCCAAGTCAAGTAACCCCAGCAGGGGGCCCAAGTCAAGTAACCCCAGCAGGGGGCCCAAGTCAAGTAACCCCAGCAGGGGGCCCAAGTCAAGTAACCCCAGCAGGGGTCCCAAGTCAAGTAACCCCAGCAGGGGGCCCAAGTCAAGTAACCCCAGCAGGGGGCCCAAGTCAAGTAACCCCAGCAGGGGGCCCAAGTCAAGTAACCCCAGCAGGGGGCCCAAGTCAAGTAACCCCAGCAGGGGGCCCAAGTCAAGTAACCCCAGCAGGGGGCCCAAGTCAAGTAACCCCAGCAGGGGGCCCAAGTCAAGTAACCCCAGCAGGGGGCCCAAGTCAAGTAACCCCAGCAGGGGGCCCAAGTCAAGTAACCCCAGCAGGGGTCCCAAGTCAAGTAACCCCAGCAGGGGGCCCAAGTCAAGTAACCCCAGCAGGGGGCCCAAGTCAAGTAACCCCAGCAGGGGGCCCAAGTCAAGTAACCCCAGCAGGGGGCCCAAGTCAAGTAACCCCAGCAGGGGGCCCAAGTCAAGTAACCCCAGCAGGGGGCCCAAGTCAAGTAACCCCAGCAGGGGGCCCAAGTCAAGTAACCCCAGCAGGGGGCCCAAGTCAAGTAACCCCAGCAGGGGGCCCAAGTCAAGTAACCCCAGCAGGGGTCCCAAGTCAAGTAACCCCAGCAGGGGGCCCAAGTCAAGTAACCCCAGCAGGGGGCCCAAGTCAAGTAACCCCAGCAGGGGGCCCAAGTCAAGTAACCCCAGCAGGGGGCCCAAGTCAAGTAACCCCAGCAGGGGGCCCAAGTCAAGTAACCCCAGCAGGGGGCCCAAGTCAAGTAACCCCAGCAGGGGGCCCAAGTCAAGTAACCCCAGCAGGGGGCCCAAGTCAAGTAACCCCAGCAGGGGGCCCAAGTCAAGTAACCCCAGCAGGGGTCCCAAGTCAAGTAACCCCAGCAGGGGGCCCAAGTCAAGTAACCCCAGCAGGGGGCCCAAGTCAAGTAACCCCAGCAGGGGGCCCAAGTCAAGTAACCCCAGCAGGGGGCCCAAGTCAAGTAACCCCAGCAGGGGGCCCAAGTCAAGTAACCCCAGCAGGGGGCCCAAGTCAAGTAACCCCAGCAGGGGGCCCAAGTCAAGTAACCCCAGCAGGGGGCCCAAGTCAAGTAACCCCAGCAGGGGGCCCAAGTCAAGTAACCCCAGCAGGGGTCCCAAGTCAAGTAACCCCAGCAGGGGGCCCAAGTCAAGTAACCCCAGCAGGGGGCCCAAGTCAAGTAACCCCAGCAGGGGGCCCAAGTCAAGTAACCCCAGCAGGGGGCCCAAGTCAAGTAACCCCAGCAGGGGGCCCAAGTCAAGTAACCCCAGCAGGGGGCCCAAGTCAAGTAACCCCAGCAGGGGGCCCAAGTCAAGTAACCCCAGCAGGGGGCCCAAGTCAAGTAACCCCAGCAGGGGGCCCAAGTCAAGTAACCCCAGAATTTCATTAAACCCATCATTTATTCACCTCACATCTGTTGCTTCTCTGGAAACCCAGGCAGATCCCACTAAAGATTCACAGTTCGTGACAGCCCTTACTGTACAATTTAAATGCTTGCCCACCCCCCATGTGTATCTCCTATGCATGGGGAGGTCGGCGTGCCCCCTGGGCAAGTGGCTCAGATCTGAACGGAGCACATTATCGGTCGGCTGCGCTCCGATGTGGATATAATAGTACTGCGCATGCCCATTTTTCAGCAGACATCCGTACGTAGCGTGTGGAAGTCTGTAGAAATTATCAATTGTGAACACATTCCCTAAACAAGAATCGGAGGGAGCACAAAGCAGGAGTAACCGATAACACTACATGCTGGGGCACAGAGGTAAACTGAATACAAAAATACAAGTATACACAATTACAAACAGGAATTAGAGTAACAAAAAACACTGTATGCTAGAGTACAAAAAAAACAAAAAACAAATGCAATGATACAAATGAACATAAATACATAGAAAGAACAGAGGGTAACCGGTAAACAGGACAAAAGACAGCAGGTTTAAAAAAGCACAAAGAAGTAACAAGCAGGACTGGAATACACATGTGGCAAGCAAGGCAAGAGATCTTCAACCACACATGAACAGGGACACATTACACATAATTAATGACTAACAGCCTGCTCAGAGATAGCAAGTCCTATATGAACAGGCTGCCAGGTGCTAGATAATTAAATAATCATAAAGAGTTCTACAGCAGCCTATAGGGGCAGGTCAGCATAAAGCCCATGATCTGGAGGCAGGATATAACTTGTCAACATAGTGTAACAGCAATGAGGAAGAAGAGTCTAACTGATGCATTTAGTATGAATTGTAGGGCAGCAAGATGGGCCAGTGGGAGACCAGTGAAGAAGAGTTTACAATAGTCAAGAATTGAGATAACAAGAGAATGAATGAGCGTTTTAGTTGCATCAGTGGATTGGAAGGGTCTGGGCTATGGACTATGTTGTGGAGGTGAAAGCATCAAGAAAGTGAGAGGGCATGGATGTGGGTGGCTTGTGTGGTGGAGGAGATCGTGGTGTCACCAATGTTGATGGAGTTGGGATGGAGGGGATGCGCAAAGGAGGGAAGACTATGATTTCAGTTTTGGCCATATTAAGTTTAAGAAAATGCAGTGACATCCAGGAGGAGATGGCCGTGAGGCATTCAGACACTCTGGACATGAGAGAGGGGAGAGATAAGGGGAGGAGAGGTAGATTTGAGTGTCGTCGGCATAGAAGCGACATAGTGAAAGCCAAAACAACTAATGAGGTTGCCAATAGAGGAGGTGTACAGTTAGACGACAAGGATACCAAGGATTGAGCCCTGGGGTTCATCTACAGTAAAAGGAGTGTTAGGGGAGGAGGATCTAAACAAAGAAGGTAGGGTCAGAGAAATAGAAGGTGAACCAGATGTGAACAGTGTCAGTGAGGCTGAGAGATTGGAGGGTGTGGAGCAGGAAGGGGTGATCAACAGTGTCAGCTAGATCCAGGAGGATGAGAAGGGGGAAGTTGCCCATAGGTTTGGTGGAGAAGAGACCATTGGTGACTTTAGTGAAGGCGGTTTAGATGGCATTAAGAGGGTGGAATCCGGAATGGAGAGGATCCAGGATGTAGTAATCATGAGATAGCTGATTAGATGGTTGTAAACCATCCATTCAGGCAGTTTACAGGTGAAAGGGAGAAGGTAGATGGGTCGATGGTTGGAGGGCAAGGTGGGGTTGAGGTTAGGATTGCAGGAGCAGGAAAAGACGAGGTCAGGCCCTGCTTGTGGGTGGGGGAGGTAATCCATTGTGATAGGCTAAAGCAGGAGAAGAGGTAAAGAAGTTTAGCTGTCCTGATATTGAAGTTGCCAGTGATGATTGAGGTGAGGTCAGAAGAGTGAAAGTGGGGGAACCAGGTTTCAAAGATGTCAGTTGTCAGTGTAGAGAGGTACATGATAGCAACACGAAGGTGGATGGGATGGTAGAGACGGATGGTATGGGCCTCTATGGAGAAGAAAAGGGGCATTGGGGGTATGATGCTGAAGGGGCAGGATGGGGAGAGGAGAATTCTCACACCATCGCCAGGGCGATCGCCGGGCATAGGGGTGTAGGAGAAAGAGTATGGTGGGAAAGGGTGGCCAGGGATGCGATGTTCCAGAAGGAGAAATAGGTTTCAATGATGGCAAGGATGAAAGAGTTGGAGTTAAAAAAAATCATGGTTTGCAGGGAATTTATTGCATATGGATCTGGTGTTCCACAGGGCACAGGGGAATGGGATGTGGATGAGATTGTAGCAGTTGCAGGAGCAAGGTGGGGCACAAGGACAGGGGGCACGGGGTGTGGATGGGAAGGGAAAGGTTTGGAAGGAGCAAGTGATGGTGAGGTTGGCAGATAACATGATCTATGAAGTGAAGTACTAGAATTACTCTATGTATTCACACAAATTCTGTTATTTCAGTATATTGTTTTCCCTGGAGTTTATAAGACAGTGTATCATATTTAATTTAAAGATTTCACATGATTGATGACTCATTTTATCGATTTTAGATCGGAGTTTGATACTCTATTAAATTGGAGTTAGATTTTTGGGAGAACTGACATCACACAGGATGTTATACCTGAACAGCTTTACCACAAGCTCGCATTGCAAAAGACTTCATCTAAGTAGGAGCTTGTGGAGAAGTACTGGAGACCTATGACAGGTATAACACAGTGACTTATATTTGTGCCTAATGACATAGGGGCTGATTCAGAGATGCGATTGTGAAAAGATCGCAAATATACGCATCTAATGTTAAGATCCTAGCACGTTCCAGCCCACTGCATAAAGAGTCACTCCCCTTACAAACAGCGGTGGATCTTAAACTTAGACCACCATTGACTAACCCTAACTCTGCGCTGTCATTTGGGATCTTAAGTGACGTGGTAGCGTTCATTTAAGATCCTAAGTGTCAGCCCGCGCCCACTTTCCCTCATTTCCCTGCCTCCCCCCGCCCATTTCCATGCAAATCCTTAAGATCTTAAAGATTCGCAGCACTTAAGATATTAAGTGCTTGCGTGCGATTCGAACTTACGCTCTTAGCAAATTTACGCTCCTAACCGCTACGTAGATGGCGTTGCACTATTACTACTCATGCGCAGTTTTGCGAATTTTCTAGGATCTTAAATATACGCTCCTAAGTGCCGTGGAAATCGTATCTCTGAATCAGGCCCAATAGGGCTGTATTCACAGATCCATTTTTTTAAAGTACTCAATTATACGCACGCACGTAGCAAGGCAACACCCACCAAGACCCATGACACTGTTTATTCCGTACTGAGAATACCTTATAAGACACATATAAACACATGTCCATATGGTGTTTTGAGTGTGGTTACATACATTACATTACAAGTTTTATAAAGAATACTTTTGAACTGTTTTTTTTTATGGAGAGATTTTTTTTTTTTTTTATAATTTTTTTTCCCAGCATTCCACTGAGGCAGTGTTACTGACACAAGCTAATTGATATATGTGATGCAAGGTATAAGACACAGTTATTGTGAGTGCATAGAGCAGGGCCGTAACTAGGTGTGTGCGATAGGGGCAGCTGCACAGTGTGCAAAGCTTAAAGGGGCACCAGTAAGTTAATATTTAATGTTAAATTGGCTTGGAATTCGGGCTCAGGGGGCACCATTTTTCCTTTTTGCCCCAGCGCTAAAATCTCTAGTTATGGCTCTGGCATACAGTTTAAATAAATGATGGTGATTCACATAAATATACTGCACAAGGAGGTTTTCTTGTATGTTTTTGTCTTCTGGTTGAGCCTCCTTCTGTTGGTTTTTCTGTGCTGGTACATGAGGACAAAGACAAATTGAATGATAGACGGACACCCAAGAAAATTACATAGGACCAGATCCTGAGCTAAGTACGCTAGCCGATGACATCAAATCGGCTATTTGTTTTTACTGTGCATGCATGCGGCAGATGTTACGCCACGTAACTCCTAATGTACGTACCATCAGCGGAAATACGAACTAAGGGGCGTGTGCATCAATACGACTCCTGTAATTATGCTTTGGAGGTAGAGGGAGGCATTTAAATTGGACAGTATGGGCTGGGTTTGGCCGTCATGTATGTAAATCCATTACATACGTCAGAACTTATTCTAGGAAAAGTTAAGGTAGGGTTTGGGCAGCGTAAAATGGCCAAAGTACATATACGACCGAGGGGAGTGCATAGAACTTACGCTACGCATTCTAGCGTAACTAGCCCGTAGGTCTGAATTTACCCCATAGTAAGTAGTTAGTGCACCTGCATCTGTGCCATGGGCCTGATTTAGGGATTTAGGGGACTTTGTCTGGTGTGTAAGTCCCCTTGACATGTTTCATCGGCACTTGCACCGGTTGCAGTCCCCGGTTAGAACTTCTGATTTCTGAAATAGGGACGTTCGAAAGTTCCTTTTCAGGGGGAGTGAGGGTTAGGCTCAGGCTGCGAGAGATGAAGGGTTAGGGTCAGGCTGCAGGGAAGGGAGAATTAGGGTCAGGCTGCCAGGAAGGGAGAGTTAGGGTCAGGCTGCGGGGAAGGGAGGGTTAGGTTTAGGGTAACCAGAGGGGAGGGTTAGGGTTAGTATTAGGGAAAGGATTAGGGTACTTTTTTTTACCTGCTTTGGAAGCACTGAAAGCACAGATTGATTGCTATGGCTCAACTGGCTGGGAGGAAACGGCCCTATCGAAATAGCGCCGTTCTAAGCGGGGACCCACACTTTACATGCACGTGTTATATGTTACGTGTCGTAAGTCCTTCTGTACGGAATTTTGTTCCGTATGGAAGACCTTCCGTAGATGGGGCTGGCCCTTCGAATCCACATGCCTAAACCCTGCCAAACAGGTGGGGTTAGGCATGGTAATGAAGAGCGGGGTGAGGAGAGCAGCAGGTACATGCCTAGAAGTTAAGGTAGGGTTCTGGACATGTAAGCGTCCAGAACTCCTTTCCGAAAGAGGGGAGTGACAGGTGCGTTCAATCTGCTCTTTTGTGACAAAAAAAACAGATCTTCTGTGCGCATGGAGCTCTGTATGAATCTGATGATTTGATGTATGCCATTTTGTGTTTTCAGATAGCAGTAGATAGCAGTAGATAGCAGATATGTCCTTTTTACTGCTGCTCTGTATACAGAAGAAGCTATGAAATATTTATACAGTGAACATCTGCCACTGGTATTCATAGCAACGGCTAAGGGTCACTGCCACACCTAAAAACATTCAATCTTGGGAGGTATGTATAAGCTAAGACAGAAAAACCTCCTACTTTTTTACTCCACAGCCCTTCACATTATATCCTGTCATTTCTGCAGAGGTTAAAGACTGGTTTATAATTCATAATATTTACTACTCCAATCTTGGCAGTACAGACCCAGTGTGTGATCCAAGAGTAATCAGTTGCCGTTTGCCCATTTTTTGATGTGGTAATTCTGATACTGTGACAAAACCATGCTCACCTTGACATTGCACACCTTTATTCCAAAGTTGGGAGTTATTTTGCATTAGGTAGGGTTCCCAGGCAAATCTCCCGCAGTGAGCTTGAGGCTGTGGTTTCATCAAGTCCTTTCCCTCAGCCTAGCAACACTTGTATACCTAGTGTTACTGTTACATGTCGCCAGAGCGGCATATAATCTCCTTACCCTCTTCACATGGCACCAGCCATCTTCCCCAGCAATCCTCCGATGTGCATGTCATTATGAGGGCATGGCAGTATGCAAATATGCCATGTGGAGAGTAGCACCCATTGGGCATGTGCTCTCGTCTTCCTCCGGTGTCCTGGCTATTGCCAGGGCAACTCCAATAGTGCCCTGGCTGGGGATGCCTACACAATCAGAGGCTGTCAGCCTCAATTTAAGTTCAGGCAGCTCTTTC
>WWET01000695.1:136996-149017 GCA_011038615.1 Limnodynastes dumerilii
TACCTTCTTCATATCTGTGTACTGGCAGCACTTCAGAAAAAGTCACAGTATTTGCCACCTGTTTAAGAGCAGTTCCCAATTTCCTAAATTCATCTCTGACAGCCGCAACTCCAGCATTAGCTAAGTCATTTGTCCCAAGATGGATAATGACATCAACCTCCCTTTCCTTGCTCATTGCCTTTACAATATTTAAAATGCGCTTTTTATCACGTGGAACTGTCGCTCCAGGCAAGCACTTCACCTGATTCCTATTTTCGGGTCCTGTTCCCAGCTGGATACCCCTAACAATAGAATCCCCCACAAGAAATGCAGTCCTGCCTTTACAATATTTAAAATGCGCTTTTTATCACGTGGAACTGTCGCTCCAGGCAAGCACTTCACCTGATTCCTATTTTCGGGTCCTGTTCCCAGCTGGATACCCCTAACAATAGAATCCCCCACAAGAAATGCAGTCCGTCTCAGGGATTCCCCTTTTTCACCATCCGGTTCCCTCAACACCTCATGCGCTACATTACCTGTTGAAGTGGTCTCCAGGCCTCCAAGTGCCGCATAGGAGTTATGCAAGGGCATAGGCTGTGCAATGTGTCCTTGCACAACTGGAACCTTCAACTCAGTTACACTGGCTGAAGGCTACCCTAACTTCAGCCGGCGTAACTGTGTGTAACTATGCTCACAGAGGAGCATAACTGCCGAAACCCTGCCCTCAGTACCTAATTTCCCTCCCTCCCACCGCCTACCTTCTGTAACTACAATGTAGGTACGGCGCAGCACGCCCCTTCGTCCGTAATCACCCTGTAGTTACGGACACACGATCCATGGTTCTGGCAGCCATGGATTACGCCGGGCAACATCTGCCCGGCGCATGTGCAGAACGGCAAAAATGCATACGCATACAAAGACAAGGACCTTCGTGAAGGTTCCTGTCAATGTTGAAAGACCGAAGGGAAGTGCTGTGAACTGAAAATGTTGGTGAAAGATCTGGAACCTTAAATATTTCTGATGCAGGTGCCTTAATGGCATTACATTAGAATCTACCGAGGAGGAAAGGGATCTAGGAGTCATTATTTCCAGTAACTTGAAGGTAGCCAATCAATGTAACAAAGCAATGAGAAAGGCAAGTCAGATGGGAGAGGAATTAGTAGCAGAAAGAGAGAAGTAGCAGAAAGAGAGAAGTAGTGATGCCCCTTTATAAATCATTGGTACGCCCTCACCTAGAATACTGTGTTCAGTTCTGGAGGCCATATCTCCAGAAAGACATAAATACATTAGGAACTAAACATGTATAGCTTGGAGCAGAGAAGGGAGAGGGGGGACATGATAGCAGCTTTTAAATAAATCAAGGGTTGTGACAAGCTAGAGGAGGGTACCATTTTTCAAAAGAAAAGGTGTAATAGAACACGAGGGCATGGATATAAACTGGAGGGTGGTAGATTCAAAGGAAATGTGCGGAAAAATTACTTCACTGAAAGGGTGATAGATAAATGGAATATTCTCCCATCTGAGGTGGTTGAGGCCAATACAGTAGAACAATTTAAACATGCTTGATAAATATAAGGGTATCCTAAATTGTAAACCAAATTGAGGGTAAATAGGGTCTAGGGTCAGTATAGTTTTCAATAAACAAATGGGCAGACTAGATGGGCCATGTGGCTCTTATCTGCCGTCACTTTCTATGTTTCTATATATTGGAAGATGAAGGTACATATCTTTCAGATTGATAGACATCAGCCACATCCCTCTGTACAGGCCTGGTATTACTGTCTTGATTGCCTCCATCTTGAAGTGCCTCACATATAGATAACGATTTAATTTTCTGAGATCCAGAATTATTCTGAAACCCTGAGTGTTTTCTTACAATGAATATCTTGGAATAACATCCCTTCCTCTGTTGAGACAAAGGGACTATAATAATTACCTTTTGCTTTGTAGGAAATTGTTGTGATTTTTACAGAGAGCCTGGATCTCTTGTCGCTAGGGCATCCTTGATCTTATAAAGAAATCTGGTGGGGATCTTGAGTTAAACTCCAGCACATATACTTGTGTTATTATTCTTTGGACCCATCTGTCTGATGTTGTAGTCTTCCACTGGCTGGCAAATTGTCTGAGCCTCCCTCCCACAGCCAGTGACTGAAGGGAAGTTATTCTTCTGGTGTCACTGTGTGGGGGTAGGAAAAAACTTTTTTTTCTCTGCCCCTGTTATAACGAAAATTCTGTCTGGATGGACAAATATGATCTCCCTGACTATACATTCTGCCTGGGAGGGCTTGCAATTTCTGGTATTGTATGTCTTCTTACCTGATTTCTCTTGAGGATGCCAGGATGACTTGCCACCGGAGATCTTTGAAATTATTTCGTACAATTTTGATCCAAATAAGTCTTTACCTGTGAAAGGTATAGACATTAGTCGAGCTTTGGACTGGGCATCAGCTGCCCAAGGTTTCAACCACAGAGTCTTCTTGTTGTAGTCGCTGTGGCTATAGATATGGCTGCCAACTTTATTGAATCCATCGATGCTTATAAATTCAATAGCTAGTTGCATATCTTGGATTGTTTTTAATAGTTCACTTCGCTTGATTCCATCGGAAATATTATTTTCTAATTCGTCTGCCCATACTCTCAAAACTCTTGTCACGATTCCTATAGTTCTATTCACTGCACATTTACCTTTGTTTACTTTCTGCCTGTCACATGATTCCCTCTGCCTCTGCACTTCCTGGTTCACTCACTGCTATCTCTCAGGTGCTGGTGATTAACTTGCTTGATTCCTTTCCACCTGGTGTATTTAAGGCTTTCTCAGACAGCACTCTGGTGTCAGAGCAACAGCTATCCTGCCTGCTGTTGTGTCCATGAGTCCTCTCATGTGCTCTGGCTCCCTGGTTCCTGTCTGGGTTCCCTGTCCAGTTCCTGGTACTCCCTTCGTCCTGTTCTCTGTACCTGTTCTCCGGTTCCAGCTGGCTCCAGCCCTGTCATTGCTCCTGCACCACTGCTCCCAGCATAACCTGCACCATTGTTCTCAGCATAACCTGCATCACTGCAACCAGTGCTATCACTCACTGCAACTACTACCTCTGCTGACCTTGGACCTTGCCTACCGTCTCAGTGTCTGGCATGATCCACTTCCGGGCCGGCGCTGAGCTCGGTGAGTGACAACTCTAGAGTATTTACCACCATAGAGACTGCCGGCTTAAGAGCCACTCCTAAAATGGTGTGCTACTTTTTTAGGCTCACCTCAATCTTTTAGTCCATCGGATCTTGGAATGCGTTTGTATTCCTCCATAGGCAGGGTGATCCTTTTAAAAATGTGGGATATTGCTGTATCTATCTTGGGAGATTCTTCCCAGGGTTGGAGGAAAGGTATATTAATAAATATATTTATTAAAAATATATCATAAAAATAGTTGAGTATTATGGGCTGGATCCAGACTTAAGTAAGTGCTTGAAATTAGTTACTCCAGGGCTAAACCATGTTGATTTCAGGAAAGTAATATTTCATCTGTTGTAAACAGTATTAGAGTTGAGAGGTGATGTTTCCCAGCCCAAGTATAAATAACAGCGCGATTGTAAAGCTGGTCAGTATCTGTATGCAGTAAGCAATTGCAAATATATATCCCTGCATGCCAAGAATACAATTAACTTGACTCCCCCTGCAATCAACATGGTTTAGCCCTGGAGTAACTAATTTCAATCACTTACTTAAGTCTGGTTCCAACCCTATGTTATTAACATCTGTAAACTCAATTTAATGCAGGCAACTTGTGAAAAAAAAAACCTTCAAATATGTATTTGTATGAGTAATACAAGCATAATACTCAACTGTCAACATTTTGACCTGTCGACATAACAAACGGCAAGAAAAAATATATCTATAAATCATATACATAACTGTTATTATATTTTTTCATTATTTACAATTATATACCTTTTTTATCCACTTACTCATGATGACCCCTCAAACCCTGGCATTGGGAGGATGAAGCCAGCCAGAAATTGCATGAAATCGGTCCAGACCACTATACTATAGCTGTGAGTTACGTTATGCAGAACGATTCTGCAGGTTTGGAAGTTTTATGTCTGGAATTCTCTCAACCCTTACAGAAACCTCCACTTGAAAAACTGAACTGTATCTTGGCGGGCATCCATTTCTCTGAGTCCATTGGGGGACACCGCTCACATAGGGGTATAGTAGGTGGTCCGTGGAGTCAGGACACTTCACTGAAAGTGTTAAAACTGTCTACTCCCCTACTATGCCCCTCCCCCTAGGAAGACTAATCAGTTATTGCAAGAGAGGGCATAATGAACAACTCTATACAATTTAACTTATAAATTAGTCAGAGCAAGGGAGGGAACGCAGTGTCCCCCAATTGACTCAGATAAATGGATTTTACAGTGAGTAATTAAAATCCTGCTTTATCTCTCATCCATTGGGGGACACTGCTCACATAGGGGACATACCAAAGCTGTCCTTAAGGGGGGGAATGCTCTGTAACCGCAGTTCAAAAAACTCTGCGCCCAAAACTGGCATCTTGAGAAGTGAAACCTTGACTCTTATAAAACTTGGTAAAAGTGTGGACAGATGACCATGTGGCGGCCCTGCACAACTGTTCCGCAGAAGCACTGTGACGTGCCGCCCACGAAGCTCCTACCGCTCTAGTGGAGTGAGCTCTTAATCCACCTGGAATCGATCTGTTAGCCAGAACAAAAGCCTGTCTAATGGTAGATGTAATCCAGCAGGCCAGAGAGGCCTTAGAAGCTGACCAACCCCGTTTGTTAGCTTCATGCAAAACAAACAGGTCTGCTGTTTTCCTAATAGAACTGGTCCACATAACATCGTAAAGCCCAGACTACATCTAAGCAAAGCAAAGACGGTTCTGAAGAAATGTACTGTGTTGAGAAAGCTGGAACCACTATTTCCTGGTTCAGGTGAAAACGAGATACCACTTTGGGGTGTGAACAAGGGTTTAGTACGTAACACCGCCCTGTCCTGATGAAAAATAAAAAACAGAGGATTACAACGTAATGCACCTATTTCAGATACACGACGGACAGAGGAAATAGCCAATAGAAAAACGGTCTTCCAAGAAAGATATCTTAACTCTATAGACTCCAGGGGTTTGAAAGGTTCCCTAGGATGAATAAACGGAGGTTGAACATACAGTACCCCCTGCATAAAGGTCTGTACATCCCAGAAGGCTGCAATTTTTTTCTGGAAAAAAATTGAGGGGGCCGACACCTGCATCTTCAAGGATGCCAGCCTAAGGCCCTTATCTAGTCCCACTTGGAGAAAGAACAACAGCCTGGACAGATTAAATCGAGTAGTGTGAACTCGCTGCGATTCACACCACTGAATGTAGGACTTCCAAACCCTATAGTAGATTGCAGATGGAGATGGCTTCCTAGCCTTAATCATGGTGGTGATTACACCAGAAGAGAAACCCTTAGAACTAAGAATCAGGGTCTCAACAGCCACGCCGTCAAAGTCAACTGACTCAATTCTTGTAGACAGCAAAGGGAGGGGATCCAGGGACAAACCTTAGTAGTGTGATACCTAAAAAAGAATCACAATAGTGCAATACCCCGGGTCTCACCATATGCACAGTTGCCGGTGAAATTATACTCACTGAGTATAGGAGCTAGTAGGCTCCATTGATTAAAAGCATAGTTTACTTATCAAGTTAAGTTTCTTTATTAGAAGTTTTAAAATTGTTGGTTTCCAATGATTCCGATGGGCTAGGCTGAATCCTATATCGCTCCACGGTGGTATGGTGAATGGAGAGATGTTGCTGCCGGCAGCTCCGTATACACTGTACTCTACCTTGGGACGTCTGGACTATGTGTTTGCTGCCTGTAGCCCGCTCTACGCGTTTCGCGATCAGCTGATCGCTTCGTCAGGAGGGAATCATATAGGTAGCGCTATACCCCACCAGGAGATTACCGACACTGCTGAGCGCAAGGGATCTTCTTTCTTTCAATGACTCAATTCTTGGCAAAGTATTGGTCTCTGGGAGAGAAGGTCTGGACGCATCGGTAACCGGAACGGAGAAGCAGGCGGACATTAAGAGAATGTCCGTGTACCATGCTTGGCGAGACCAATCTGGAGCCACTAGGATTGCGGCCAACCTCTCTCTCTGCAACCTCTTTAGAACCCTCGGAAGCATGGGAAGTGGAGGGAATAGATAAACTAGCCTGAATTGCCACCGGAAAGACATTGCGTCCATGAATCCCGAGACTGGATCTCTTGCCATCACGCAAAAGAGAGGCACCTTGAAGTTCCTGCGAGAAGCCATGAGGTCTATCTCTGACTGACCCCAATGCTGCACTAGAAAGTCGAAAACCACCTTATGCAGAGACCACTCTCCCGCCTAAAGACTGGAGTGACTGAGGTAATTGGCCTCCCAATTTTCCACACCTGGGATAAAAATTGCTGACATTACTGGAACGTGACGTTCCGCCCAAACCATGATGCGAGACGTCTCCTTCATGGCTCGCCGCTGCGTGTTCCTCCCTGATGGTTGAGGTAAGCTACTGCTGTCATGTTGTCAGACTGAACTCTTATGGGCTTGTTGTACAAGAGGGTTCCGGACTGGACTAGAACTTTGTATACAGCCCGAAGTTCCAATATGTTGATGGGAAGTAGGGATTCGTGGGAGAGCCAAAGACCCTGAAACGGGAGATTTCCGATGACGGCCCCCCCAGCCTGACAGACTGGGGTCTGTGTTAATAAGGGTCCACTCCCAAGCCTGTAGGGACTGCCCCCTGCAGAGGTGCGACCTGACCAGCCACCATTGTAGGGAGTGGCGAGCCTCCTCTGACAACCTGATAATTTGTTTGTCCAGATGGAGGTAAGACCTGGACCATTTTCACAACAGTTTCCATTGGAAAGTCCCCGAATGAAACTGGGCATAGGGAACAGCCTCGACGGTCGAAACCATAGTTCCTAGAAGTTTCATACACTCCAAAAGTGATACCCTGTTGCTTCCCAGAATGGACCTGGTCTTATAGACGACTGCGAGAATCTTGTCTTCCAGCAGAAATGCGCGTTGAAGCCTTGTGTCGAAAACCAGACCCAAAAATCACATTCTCTGAGCTGGAACTAGAGATGATTTTTGGAAATTGAGAAGCCACCCGTGAGACTACAAGAACCTCGTGGCTAACTCGAGGTGCTCGACTAGAATGGCACCTGAACTGGCTTTTAAGAGGAGGTCGTCCAGATACAGGATGATGGTCGACCCCTGAGTTCGTAGACAACCCACCATTACTGCCATTATCTTGGTAAATACCCTTGGCGCTGAAGCTAGGCCAAAGGGTAAAGCTCTGAATTGGAAATGGTCCTCGGCAAATGCACAACACAGCAGACATTGATGTCTGACCAAATCAGAACGCGGAGATAAGCATCTCTGATATCCAGAGAGGCCATGAACTCCTCCTGTTCCATGCTCGCGATGACTGATCATAAAGATTCCATTTTGAATCTGGGAACCTGTATGAACCTGTTTAGGTTCTTTAGGTTTAGAATTGGCTGAAAGGTGCTGTCTGCCTTTTTCACCAGAAAAAAAATTGAATAAAACCCCAAACCTCTCTCTGGAGAAGTGACAGGAACAATAACTTCTGTCCCCCAATAGACCCTGAACTGAATCCAATAGGGCCTTGTGTTTCAGATTGGAACTTGGAAGGTTTGTTGGTGCAAATCTGGGGGAGGATAATATTTGCTCTATTACATACCCCCTTGAAACAATGGGCCTGATCCTGAACTACGCCGATGCACTGTGCTTACTAGAGCACAGCGTATCGGCGTTCACTTACCCTGGCACTCCCCCTGTGCGGGCGTATGGCCCCTTCCATACGCCGGCTGAAGGCTACCCTAACTTCAGTCGGCGTAAGGAAGGGGCCATACGCTTGCACAGGAGCGTATGGCCGCTTAGCCCGCCCTCCTACCCTCATTTAACTACCTCCCCCCGCCCACTTACACTAACCTTAACGTAGGGATGCTGGAGGACGTCCCCTCCAGAGTCCCTACGGCGCTGCTACGGACGCCCGATCCACGATCGGGCGTTGCCGCAGCGACGCCGGGCAACATCTGCCCGGCGCATGTGCAGATCGGCTGAAAAGCAACGGCGGGCATTCTTCTGGATCAGGCCCAATGTCCCTTACCCAGGAATAGGGGAGTAGCGCTAGCCATTGCGACTGGAATTGTAACAGTCGGGCCCCTACTCCCTTCCTGAGACGCCCGTCATGCTTTACTTGGTTCAGTGGGCTTAGCAACCCCTGGCTTATTAGGGGTCTTGGTCCTACAGACACCTCCTCTGAAAGAGCTGGATGATCCCCTACCAGAAATTCCTCTGGGATTACTGAAGGGACGAAAGGAGACCCGAAAGGACCGAAACTTTGATTGTTTGGGCTTGGGTAGACTTACTGGCAAAAAGGGGCTCTTGCCCCCTGTGGCTGTCTGAATAATTTTTTCTAAGTGAGAGCTGAAAAAGATTTACCCTTCAAATGGCAAGGATTCCAATTTGCATTTGGAATCCGCAACCGCTAACAGGAGCGTAGCCATAAATTTCTCCTGGCCGTAATGATGAGGGCGGAGAGCTTAAACAGTATAGAAGTGGCACCCAGGGATGCCTGACCGATATTCAGACACCTCTCTGATATGTTCAGCCAAAAGGAGGAGGTCAGACCTCGGTCTATTTTCCTGAATTCCCTTGGTTAGATCTGCAGCTCACACCTGAATGGCCTTAGAACCCGATGCCTTGTAGGCAGACCGTAACAAAAAAAATCCAATTTTTTGTCCGTTGCATCCTTAAGAGAAACTGCCCCCAGCACCGGAATAACCGTGGATTTGATAAGGTGTGCAATAGGGGAATTGACTATAGGTCGGCTTTGTCAAGGGTAGGTAGGTACCCTTGACAAAGCCGACCGTGACAGGCGAAACGCGCGTCGGGTGATGACTGCACGTGGAGATTCCAACTGCGCGATTTCCCCGTTCCTGGTCTCTTGCCTTCTTCTAACCAACATTTAGTGCAGTGTGACTCCGGCTTCTCCTGTAGTGTAGGAAGGGTCAGTTACTGCACGGCAGTGTGAAGCGTGGCCGTGAGGCTGCTAGTTGTTTTTCAGGGTGAGTACATGGTCTCCCTTTAGCATAGATAGCCGGAAGTCCACTTGCAACTATATAACCTCTTTTTTTACCTGCACAGCATATGTGGCCACTATGCAACACAGTAACTTTATTGTTGGTAGGCAAGTATGTTTCTATGTATAATTACCTTTTAAATATTTGAGAAAACGATATTTTTTCCTTTTAAATGGATATGAAATAAATGTTATTTTTTACATAGTGCAAATCTCTGTCTGACGCTTTATGAGTGTGCACCAGTTTAAGGTTTTTTTCAGGTGTTTCCTTTGATTCACCTGAATACATGTTTGTGTGTTTGTGTCTAATTGTAAAATATGCCCTGCTCCTTTGGGCACTTTACTAAAACTGATTAGTCTCCCTAGGGGGAGGGGCATAGAAGGGGAGGAGTAGACAGTTTTAACATTTTCAGTGAAGTACACTGACTCCATGGACCACCTACTATACCCCTATGTGAGCAGTGTCCCCCAATGGATGAGAGAGAAAAGAGCTTTTACTACCTATGGCCACAGAATGCTCTGGTCAAAGTGAGATACTAGGAAAGTCACCTCATCGATAGGTAAAGACTATGCGTATGCGGTGTGGTGCTCCGGTCCGAATATCTGATTTTCAAATCAGCCATTCCTCCCCAGCTAGTTGCGAGGCATAGCAATCGATACACGGAACTACGAAAGCTCCGTTCAGCTAAATTGTAAGTAAAAATAATTCCATAATTCTAACCCTAACCCTCCTTTCCTGGCAGCCTGACCCTAACCCTCCCTCCCCTGCAGCCTGACCCTAACCTTCCCTCCCCAGCAGCCTGACACTAACCCTAACCCACACAGGTAGGTTACTCACCTGTTCCTGTTCCGGTGAGCAGCGATGGAGGTGCGGTGGAGGGATATCGCAGACGGCAGAAGGACAACGGTAATTGCAAAAGTGAATGGGTAAAGGCAAAAGCGGTAAGTATTCAAAAATGGGACTTTCAAAAGTCCCATTTTTTGGCAACTACACTCTTGTACTGGAGAGTGTAACCGTGCGTATGCATTGTGTCAGCGTCCTCTGACCAGCAGCATAGCTATAAAGGACTTCTGATTGCAATAATGAGTGCAGAGAGTTTGATATTTACAGAGATGCATAACAAAGATATCCAAAGCCACCCTGATGTGATCAGCTAACACACTTGCAAACCCTAGAAGCCAGCAGTTTTAAACCTTGTGATCTACAAACCCTAAAATTTGTCAAATCCCCCCAAAACAGGTCATCCATGTTATGAACAGTAGAGGAATCCTCAGTAACGAGAGTCTAAGAATCTTCCTTGTGAGACTCACTCCAAACATTCTCTGGAACATGATGTTTACTTGTCAACCTATGCAGGAGGTGGTAGTCTGGATTGGGACTCAGCAAGTGATAGCAATCCAGTCCCAGTCTAGGACACCCCACTAGTCAACAGTACCAGCTATGTAGCTATGAATGTGATATGTGTGATGCATAAAGAAAATAAGGAGTCACCTATTTTGTTGAGACATTACACAGGGGTTAAGCAATGGTCATTGTCAGAGACTGAAGTCAAACTGGTTCCTCCACAGTTGTCATGGAACTTTGTACCCCGCATCTGACTGTCCACAAGAAAATTTCAGTGCCTAAACACTCCCCGAGACCATTCCTCTCTTACTAAACTACTCCATGCTGGTACATAGATTGCATAAATGTGCTACTCCGCATGCACAGTAGTTACATTCACAAAATTACACACCTAAGAAGCCGGAGCTTCTTAGGTGTGAATCAGGGCCATAAATACTGTTACCAACATAAGGAGCACAGTAGGGGAGACAACAGGAAGCCCCCCACTTCCAACTCACCCTTATGAGGAGAAAGAATTTCATTAAAATCATATCTTTGTAGCCTGCATGGCCCCACAGGTGTGAGAACAGCCACAGAGATCTGCTTGTTGTCTATGAGGGACCCAAATGCAGCACTGCTGCCAGCTCTACTTGCTTTTAGAGGAAACTTAAGCCTTATTTATAAAACATTCACTGCCTAAAAATTACTTCTGATGGAAAAGAGCGTAAGCAATTGTGAGAAGGTGCTGGTGGGGGTATTTAAATAGTACAAGTGAGGGTGTGCTAAGCATATGTTTTAAGTGTGGACGGTTCGGAAGATTTAAAGGTAGACAGACATAAGTCTATATGAGCGGAGTTGCATCCCCTCACTAGAATGGTAGGCTGGATCCAGCACTGAGTACAGTTGCATCATAAATCCAGACAAAGCCCAGTGTCTTTCTAGACTAATAATCCCTTAGTAAAAACTTTACATACTATTCCACTAGAGGGCACCAAACACCACAATTTAATGTATAACCAGCATGTGGTTTTTTTTGTTTTTTGTTTAACACACACCCAAATAGTTCTGTGATCAATACATCACTGTATTTGGGACAATGGCATAACAAACTACAGTGGTAATTCTTCTTTTGTTCATGGCTTATAAAGTAGGGAGGTTACAAATGAATGCTTCTACATATTAGTCTTGAAATGTCAAGATCCTGTTTTATAATCATTCTGACTTCACAGGCAACTATTTCATATAGAAGAACATTAGTAACCATAAATTGCATTCTTAAAGCAAACAAATACTATAATATAATAATATAATTTCTCAATATAACCAATGTTACTTTAGTGTTTATTACAACTATAAAAAATAACGATAGTCTCTTCTGAGTTATGATAGCTACATGGTCATAAGCATATAATGTGTTTACAACATGCTGTGAATTAGCTTAGAAATTAATGTATTCCCTTCACTAAGAACTCCTAATGTCAAAGAACTTCTTTTAGACATAAATTTTATTATCATTATGTCAGTCACTGAACAATAGAACCTCTTAAGGGACCTATTTGAGAAGTGTCTGACTT
>WWET01000695.1:154914-185050 GCA_011038615.1 Limnodynastes dumerilii
TATATACATATATATACACAGTAATCAATCTAAACTGCTCATTTCATTTTAAGAGGTTAAAGCAATAAATGTGGATGTTTAAGTCTTTATCATGAAGAATAGCCAGTAACGTAGAAAGGATTCAAATGAACGTGTTCACCTGATCTTGCCTTTTAATCAGTCTCTCTATAAATTTTCCATAAAAATTGTAATGTATTATGCTACAAAGAGTTTGGAAAAATTGTATTATTTGTACTATTTTAGTAATTTTTCAACTTCAATATTGTTTCCCAAACATAAACATAACCACAAATACTTTCAGATATCAATTAAGTTTCATACATTCAAGAATAAGGAGAAATTGTTCAGAATGTATATCACCATTCAGACATTTTTTTTCCCCACTTTCACTGCCAACACAGTATTAGTGGACAGCATTAATATGGAATCTAAACATCTACTGTTATTTAGTAATCCTGTGGATCTGCCACAGTCATTGATGATAAGGTTCTGTAGCAAATTCCTCACCTGTTGTGATACAGAAATAGGTCTCATGTGGAGAAACATGATGTATGCGGTGATGCTTGCGTGGTAAGATGATGTGCCAGTCTTGGAGGAAGACCACCCAGGAAGGAAGACCAAAGTATGTGTGAGACCACTTGTGAATCTGATTAGTCAGTGTCACAAACATTGCAAGAGCAAAGATGAAACACTCCGTGGCATACGTCTTGTAGATAATATCTGTAATGGTATGCAGACGTTACAGCCTATAACACACTGCAAATGCACATAGCTATAGACAAAATACAACCACACCAAGTAAAAAGAAAAAGGTTAACCTGTTAACAAGTGTATTACTTAAGAGAAGACTGCACTAATTATATACCAATATATCCCAGAAAAAAAGAAGTCTGGGAGTGCTCATTAAAAGGTGAAGATGTGCAGTATTGCAAAGTACTTTCATGCAGACCTAAGACAATATACATACATTTCTAAGGTGCAGCTTAGTCTCTCTCTATTGTTGCTACCTCTGGTTTCTGTCCACTGCAATTTATATATTTGTTTATGATGTCTTTGCCTTATTACTATTTTTTGATTATCACACCTTCTTCCTACAATCTCCTCAGTGTAAATCGTTATTGATAACATTTATATGTATACCTGACCTCTATAGCATTCCTATTACTATAATTGTTTATGGGCACTTTAGAATAGGATAGGGTCTGATAAACCCTTTTAGGGGAGAAGTCCCGCAGCGAGGCGGTTAGGCACCATTGTTAGGGTGAGTATGGATTTATTGGTATTGGCATAGGAAAGTTTCCTATTCCTAGGAATGCTGTCATTTGTTTTATATAACCCATAATGCGCCTTTTTTTTTATATCAAGTATGTTTATTGAGATTTTTCCTTTTTTGTTACATACAAAAACAATCACAAGAACATAAACACACTACCAAGACATCATTCCACTGCTTACAAAATAATTTGAATATTGTAACATAATGTTTAGATTACATTTTAGCATTGCAAAAGTAAAGACAGGTGCCTCATAACAGTGACCAAAGTTATAGCTATTTATTTTACAAACTTTATAATAATAAGCATAGATATCCCCATCGTTAGAAGAAGTTATATATCTAAACAGTCACTCTAATACCTGGGCCTGAACGGCATGCTGTAATTGTATATAGCGATATAGATATTTATCAGGGATAGCAAATTTAGATTGAAACAGTGCAAAGGTTTTGATGCTGCAGCCAGAAAAAAGATGGAAGAAGGTGTCAATATCACGAGATCGCCACACCCCAGCCCCTCTCAAATTTCAACATCTCCTTGAAATTCAAATTTTGCCATATAGGAGTGCAGGGATCAATTCCCTTTCCACCAAGATGAACGTGCACCCAGTGCCAGACCTTTTGAGCCTGCCGAACTAATGGAGCGGAGGATAACTGATACAACCCAGATAGCAAAGCTTGAATCGAAGAGTGACCATAGCCAGCTTGTTCCACAAGCGCCCAGTGCAGATCTCCATGCGAGGACTCTGTGACCCAACACATAAGGTGTGATAACTGTGCAGCACAATAGTAGTACTGATAATTGGGTAATGCCATACCTCCCATCTCCCTTTATCTTTGTAAATTTACCCGATGAACCTTGGCTCTCCCCCCCCCCCCCAAAAAAACCCCCCCCCCCCCCCAAACAAATGACGCAACCACAGAATGTATCTTCTTAAATACCCATTGGGGGAGATAAATAGGTGACTGCAATAGTGTATACAAAAGCTTTGGCTGAAAAACCATTTTTATTAGGTTTACTCGTCCTATAACTGTGATGGGGAGTTTGCCCCAGACCCTAGTTTTTTCCTGCAAATAATTGATATGAGGCAAAATATTAAGTCGAATAAAATCCAACATATTATTAGTGACCTCAATGCCCAAGTATCTGAACTGCGAGGTCCATTTTAAAGGGAGGTCAGATGGAGGCTCCGCAGGGATCTCCCCTCTAAGGGGCAAAATGAGATTTCTCCCAATTAATGTTCAACCCCGAGAAGGTTCCAAACAGATGAACAGTTTCCAACAGAGCCTGCAAAGAATCCCCCACGTCCGAGAGGAACAGTAAAAGGTCATCGGCATATAATGCCACTTTATCTACTTCCCCTCCTACCTTTAGCCCCCATATAGCCAAATTTTCCCTAATAGAACAGGCCAATGGCTCGATTGCAAGAGCAAATAACGATGGAGACAAAGGGCAGCCCTGCCTAGTACCTCTGCTCAGAATAAAACTATCTCTAGCAGAAGGATTAGAGTACAGCAGCTGGAGGCATTTCACAAATTGCTCTCCCAGACCCATCCTGCCCAAAATCTCCCATAAATACGCCCACTCTATCGAGTCAAATGCCTTTGCCGCATCCAGGAAGATCACCACTGCCTCCACATCTCCCGGACGCCGCAGCTGCAAATGACCAAACAACCGCCTAAGGTTGATAACCGTAGACTTTGTAGGCATAAAGCCAGTTTGGTCGGGGTGGATCAATTCCTCAATGATCTGATTGAGTCTAGTGGAAAGTACTTTAGCTAGTATTTTGACATTGATGGTCAAAAGGGAGATGGGACGATAGGACTCAGGGTATAAGGGGTTCTTGTCTGGTTTTAAAATGACTACAATCATAGCTTCCCTCATGGAGGCAGGGAGCACGCCTCCCTCATAAAATGTAGTATACGCATCCAAGAGTCATGGAAGAAAAAAGTCTCTATGGGACTAAATTCCAATCGGGAAACCATCTAATCTCGCTGCTTTAGGAGTAGGAAACGCAGAAATTGCAGCCTCAATTTCATCGATGGTGATGGGAGAATTCAGGAGCATAATGCACCTTTTAGATAATATCATATTTTTGTCTTGCAAAAAAAATATAATTTCTCTACAGTAGTCAGTAAATCATTTTAATCTCTGTATATTTTGCTCTGACTATCCGATGCCTTTATTTGTATATACAATAAAAGTTAAATTTTAACCTCCTTATATTGAGAAAATGGTACTGTTTGTATGTGGGTGTATTTGTGTTAATAAGTGGTGACAGTGCACTGCAAACTGACCCTTTTCCCCCCTTGTTTTTTGCACACCTTTCATACAGACCTATACACAAGTGCTCTCTGACAAGTTTCTTTCAAACAACTTATTTTTTATTTTGTAAACATTTACAATAATTTTTTTAAACAAATATGTACATGTCTATCCTCAGCCTCACATACGCTTCCTTTTCTACAGCTCTGAACTGCAATCATTTCACATCTTTTTTTGGCGCTGACTATATACTTTAGTACTACTAAAAAACACTGATGTGAAATGAGTCCATATAAATGATTACATTATAATTAGAAAGGGGATTTCATAAGCCAGCAGAACACTTCAGGAAGTGGTTAATAGCCACGGTAAACTATAAGCATTTATAACCACAGCCATTCACCATCTATTAAAGTACAAATTTCCTAACCTATTTTCCCTTTCTTATGCATTTAAACCATGATGCCTGTTTTAAGTGCCTAAAAGTAATAGACTAAAAAAAAATCAAACAAAACTTTGTGAAGCTGCAATGGAAAGCATATCAAGACATGGGCTGAACTATGCATATACAACTGTAACCAGGTACCTCTCCCCAAATTACTCACAGATCATGGGGACCAAATAGCCAAATAAGTGTGAGTAAATATAAGTAAATTGTATAAGTACATTACCTTGAGAAAGGAAGAGGAACTTATAGGCCATACATGCCAGAGGAATAATGGTGACCATGCAATTATCACCATTAGTTTCTATGAAATCATGTCTTGTGATAGCAGTAGGATCGATATGATGCTCTCGAAAAGGTCTGATAAAAGCCTGGAACAGAAACATGGAAAATTTAGAGAGTACAAAGGGTTCAGAAAAGGAAGACAAAAACAAAGCTCTATTAAAAAAGTGGTGGCATCCTATAAATTTACATATTTAAAAATCTAGAAAGCTTAAACAGCCTCAGTTAAAAAGTCAAGAGACATAATTAGCAATGTGTGAAAAGGACATCTCCACCTTTATCCATCCACTGGAGATTACATGGAACAAACTGCTGCCAAAAATCTGTCTACATAATTCAAACACCCCGGCACTGATTTATATTACCGACATCTGCCTTCATTACATAACATGTGGAAAGAGATACTGCAGGGAATGATGTTTCATTGAGATGTAAACAAAGTCTCAGAAGTCATATTGCCATGGAGGGAAGTTTGTATCACTAGCAGAGATGACAACATTAGCAGCTCTACTAAAGAAATGATCTTTGCTAGTATTCGTTCTAATCGTTCCTCTATCATCCCAGTCGTGAGCACTGTTTGCAGCATATGTGATTTCGCACTATGGATGTCCAAAAACAGGCACACAGACATTTTATAACAGGTTTATTGTATACTGCCATCAGATTGTGTAGTGCTTTACAATTTTAACAATAATAATTATATGACTGGGTGGTAACAGACAGACTTGGTGGATGAAAGGGTTCTGCTCACAAGCTTACAATCTATAGGACATTGGGGATAGATATATTAATGTAAAGTGCTATATATCACACAATGGACCAGCCAGATTATATGGTAAAAGTGCTCTGTATGATCCAGTCACACACTAGTATTAGTAGCAAAACAGGGGGTCATTTTAGTATGGAAAGAGTACTTGCAGTGTCTTGTGCGAGATTTTTTTTTTATGTATGTAATAGAATTTAGAAGCATGTATGTGGGAACAAAGAACAATTCAAATTCATGGGTAAGACCTAGGCAGTGAGCTTTAAAAGTAAGGATTATTCCAATATGATTAATAGAGACCAGGTGAGTATCTTTTCTTGGCAAGTGGTAGCGATGTGTTTTCCATCAAACCCCAAGTATTAATGATGACAATCCGTTAGCACATCCTTTCTACAAAGATGTTGATTGTTAGATCTAGTCAAAAAGTGTGCACCTGCTCGTATCTGAAAAATATACCAAAAATACACAGGTTTCTATGTCTTGTTAGAACAAACAGAAGAACTTACTTTTCCAACAATCGGTAGTTCTACGGATCCCCAAGTGTCTGCTCCCCAGTGCACTAAACCAGAGGCAAAGTCAGCTGCTACTATTCCTGCAACTAAGCACAGAGTTAGGAATCAGCTTTTGTAACCTTTAAGGAATCATTAAAGAGCAGAAGACAGCTGTCAGAATCTTGGATTATATAAATCAATAGGAAACATATGCATTTTAGCTTTAAAAGCACACATATACTTGTAAGCAAAACAAATCATTCCACAAATATTTACACAAAGGTAATGTAGTATGTACAATTTTGTCAAGATTAATTACACACAAAGGGAGTGAGGAATTAATAAATCCTAATCAAACTTCATAAACAAGGCAAGGCACTAGAGTTTTCAACAAATTATTTGTGCAAATTCTATTCTAAGGAATGGGCTTCACAAACAGCACATAATGCTAAGCTCCAAATATTTTATCTAGCAATTCACAGTTACAAGGGAAACAATGTGATGTTTGGCTACTATAACAGACCGTAATAGGTGCATTTCACACTAATCCCTTAATTGCAGAAAATTAAATCTTGTCCACTATTTTAAATTCATAGCATGCTTTTAAATGCAACATGCCCATAGGAGTACAATACAACTCACAATTCTGCAAATAGCAGTTGATAATGGCTGTCAAGTAATTAGTACAGCTGCTCTAACACTAGCAGCATTGGCTTGACTGTGCTTGGTATTTGCACGATGTTAGTATGTTTACACACCACAAACATACTGGTAAGTTGTCTGCTGACAAAAAAGGATCAGTGTGAAAATATCCTCAAACGTGCCATCAGAATGCACTTGATGTCATTTAAGAAAGTTACAATCTTCTGACATCATCCAGAGGAAATGGATAAACAGACTGTTCTAGGCACACATCTACAAGCAAGAAGCAGCAACTTATTACTGCTTTATTGCACCTCTTCACATGGAGGTTATCACCATTTATTATTTGCTACTGTAAATAGGACTATCAGTGATCACACTACTTTATCTCTTGAACGGATAGAGATGTCCCCTTTTATTGCTCACTGATTGAGTAATACTGCGGGAATTACAGCTAGTAGGTAGATGTTAGACCCAGGGATGGGTAAACATGAATTGTCCTCTAGTTCATCCATCCCCTGTTAAGCTGGCCACACACTAGAGGGATTATCATCACAGCATGACTTTCACAAGAAGTCTAGCAATTTTCCCTCTAGTGAGAAGTTCTGATATAAGAGGAGCCTTGTAGGTAATCTGTGTAAAATCATGGTGCGAGCAGGTCATGAGAACAAGGAAAATCATTCTGCAACAATGTGAGAAGAGCGTGAAAGATTAATTATAGAAAGGACAATACTTCACCAATTCAAAATGTAATTCTGGGCTAAATGTTGAGGTTAGAAAAATGACAAACAATGATAAAGTATACTTTTATATAGCTAGACAGAAAATACACTGCTACCCAATGCAGCCTTAATAGATCAAAAACAGTTAATCTTGTGTTCTGGGTATATGCTTTGCCATGACCAAGCTGTTTCTAGAATTACAAATGAAGAAATGCCTTCTGTCCTTTCAGTATACATACATTATGGTTACTATCCAACAGCAGCCTGCCTGTCCAAACACTCATTTGCATCTTGACCATTGGTCAAACAAAGCAGCATAATCTAAACTGTACTAATGTACTTCTCCAGAGAACAGTGTACAGAGAGTAACAAAATCAGAGTTATCCCAACTACTTACTACACTGCTATACCAGAGGAATCATAAACTTCCTGAGCGTGCTGTGTATTGTGGCTTTTTCATGTGAACATCTGTGACCTGATTATCTGTCATCTGATTCTAATGGAGTGTGGCATTTTGTTTATTTAAAACCCTTATACAAGCAAACGTGTTTAGTTTTGCCTCTAGGTAAACACGGATATCACAACCACAAAAACACATCCAAGCTAAATAGGAAATATCAAAATCATAGCCATGGGTTGCAAAAGCTCATTAAGAACCGCAAAAGGTTTCCTCACAATATTACAAGGAGAGGCTGGTGCTGGGTGGAACAAGGAATAGCAAAACAGACTTTATTTAACCCCTTACAGATTCTCAACCCAAAAATGCATCACTTCCTCAAATTAGAACATTTTCTCCATGTATGTATTATGTCATAACAGTACAGTATCAGACACGTGGCTTGATATTACATGAAAAGCATTTAAGGGTTGAAGATAAAATAGTTTGCTCTGGAGACTATGGAGCACTTCTTACTACTAAGCTAAATTTAGTGTGGTGAAACCCAGGGTTATAGTAGTGGTAAAATGCCCGTGGCAGGATTTGGCAGCATACAATATATGTGTGTGTCTTGTTGTAAGAGCTTAGCAAAAGTTGTTTACAGAAAAGGAAAACTGAAAGGACCGGCACGCATACATATTGACACATGCTGACAATTGTGTACAATGCCAGTTACATCAATGACTATAATATACAAAAAAAATATATGTTATCAAACATTACCATTAACAGTATACTAGCCTATACTGAACAGTATTATGGATAGAAAATGTGACATTTTCAATGTGAGATTTTGTTCATATTAAAACTAAGATGCTTAATACTTAAAATCAATACAATATCAAAGCGCTTCCAAGAGTCCCTGATTTAATGTTGTGGGCTTAAGTCACAGCTGAATTGCCACAGGTTACGGTCACACATTTGTATGCAATTGGAACCCCATTGTTTCCTCATGTCTACCATCTGCAGGGGAGATTCATTTAAAAGTGCCATTAGCAATAAAGATTTACAGCATAAATGTAACAAGTCCATCACAAACACATATAACACAATGTCCATTATGAAAAAAAACGTATAAGGAGGAAGACGTGCCTCCAAAAGTAGGTAAGGTGACCAGGTTTCTGGGATCTAGCCAGTTTGAGGATAACTGATAAGTACACACTTGGGGCTATATTTACTAAACTGGAAAAGTGGAGATGATGCCCATAATAAGGTAGTGTAGTATTAATTATTAACACACTACACAAATACCTGGCACTATGTACAAGATTAGCCTGTGTCCCAATGTCAATATTAGAGCAAAAGCAAATGTTAGGTCCTTTGTTTAAGAGTAACTTAGACAGTAGCAGGTGACAGACCCACACCTTTTCAAGAATTCCACATAATATGAATGCACAATGTCACTTGGTTCTGCTCGTAAATTCTGCTCTGTGAATGACGCATATTACGTCATGTGATCTGCTGCTGCCATAGCGACACATCCACAGTGCCTGGACGGCAGTGGTTCAGACACTGTGTATGTGCCGCAGCTGCGCTTTTAATACAAAAAACCCAATAATCCCGGACTATACAATTTCCACGATTACAGTTATTTGTATTAAAAGCTGGATGCCGGGTGCTTGGTTAAAATCAGCCAGGTGTTTCCTTCTGGGGGAAAAAAATTGGTAATTATATTAATTTTGGCAGTGTATACAAATTTTTCAGTTGGGCCAAGTGACTTGAAATATATTTGCCATTCACGAACGTTTTCATCTTCATACGAGCAGAAAATTAACGCAAATTATGAGCACGCATGTGTACCTAAGAGGCCTACAGCAAAGAGCTTGATACCCAGGTCCAGACTTCAACGCTGGAAGCCTTTCAGAAAGTGGAAAGTGTCGGGGATGTCATGCGTAGATTATGCATTCATGGTAGTGGTGGGGTTTAAGCCCTTACGTACAATCCTCATTTTTGCCCCAACCCCAGTTTACATGTGGTTAGTTCATAAATGTTAAGGTAAGGCCCTGCTGTTGGAAGTCTCGTGCATGTGAGGAGAGATCTTCCCCAATCGTACAGGACTTTGGATCGTGCTGCCATCCAATATCGGAACTCAGCTGCTGGAACATTGACAGCAGTGGCAGCAAAGTGCTGGACTTGGCCTAAAGTGCCTAATATTTGAGCTTCACCTGGCTCCTGAATGCTACATTATATCATACACTACTACAGTAGATGAACCAGATCTGCAGTTTATTTGTCCTTTATAATACTGGACTGGAAGCTGCTGCTTCTTAGGTGTAGATTTTTAGATGTATGGAGCAACTGCAATGTGCATAGTGCTTACGTACGTACATTTAAGTAAAAGGAGGTGTGCAAGTGCCGCCTCGTGGAAAAGTGTATGGTGGGGGGTATGGTAAGAAGCCAAAGATAGCTCCATGCGTATCTTCCTTCTTAGACAGTAAATCCACATGGTTACTTAAGGTATCCCTATGGCACTCATAAGTGAAATTATGCTTCTGTAAAAGGAAGGGGGGTTGTGGGGCTGGACAGGTAAGTTAGGTGCAGATCTGGCCACACCTAACTCACTCTTAATTGTGAATATGGTCCACTGTATTAAAGTTATTGAAAATAACATTCTGCAAAGCCATTGTGCACCAGTCCCAAGTCTATATCTCAATATTTATGAGACTGAATGCTAAATGAATTAAACTTTTTAAGCAATGTCACCAACCAGTTCAATATTGCTTTAGCAAAGTTGATCCATACAGTAGGTGTAGTCTACGCATTATAAAACTGTGTTTTGCTAAACATAAAAAAAAGGGTACAGTAATAAATATTGTCAGTTGTGACACACAATCCTGCTTTCACAATACCTCACACAACGACAGATATTGTTGTCGCAATCTTATTTACAAGGACGCTTAGCAACCAGGTTTGCCGAACTGTGTTAGATAACACTTACTGAAAAGAATGTGCACACTTTTTTCTCCACAAGATAGCAATTTGCATAAGTACATGTAATACTGCTAACTAGTCATTCCTTACACAAAATGTACTAAAGAATTATTATTTTTATGTACACATCTCTAAATGACCTTTATGCATTCACTTCAAACCGACAAATGCGTCCTTGGCCATTTTTGGGTAGAGCTAGAGTTCAAATAAGATCAAAACAGAAGCATACTTACACTAGAAATGACCACATTATACCCACTCTGCTACTACTTTGAACCTGAGAATATTTAATGTTCAAGCCTATTACTATGGTTCCGGCATATTATGCCTGCCTCATAAGCAAACCTTTTTCCTATTCCAATTCAAGTATTAAATGGCTATACAACAAGGCTCTACATAAGGAATTTTATAGCTATGTAACTAGAGCATTCACAAGTGCAGACAGTCATTTTTCATTTGTACAGTAATTGGTCATTATTAGAATTCATAATTAATTATAGTTTTGGATATCTGGTGCTACACTGTTCTCAAATAGCTGGTGTGAGTGGGGCAAGCTACAGTAATAAAAGAGTTAAGATAACACATCCTCCACAGAAGAAATGTTATCCCAAAGCACTTGGTAATAAGACAGAGAAAGCACTTACATTTCTCCTGTGATTAGATTATAGTCCTGAGGTTTACAGTACAAAGAGATAACACATCCTCATCACCACACAACCAACAAATCTCTGCGGGTCATTTATGCTAAGAATTGACAGTCCCATTCCTGTGCCTCTAGCAAACCCAAGTGGTTACGGTATTTATGCTGGCACGAAGCAGTACCTACACCATGGGCTATTTATGCAGAGGATGCTAGTTTTGCACTATGCATAAATGACTTACGAAGGATACGGAGTATGAAATTGTATCAAGCAGATGAAGAGTGGTATTTAAATAAAAATAAGACAAAGAGGTTTATAGATGGGAACTAGCACACTGTGCACAGGGTTTGTAAAACTGAATACTAAGCTGATTGTAAAATATAATCTAGGGACCAACGTAACTAAAATACTCCGAATGATCCACAGAGACCAAATATATACAAATATAGACCAAATTTTGGCCTTCTCAAAGCCAAAAAACAATAATAAAAATGAAGCGGTCCACTGAAAATAAGCATAACCACATGTAATCTGCTTTTGTTGTTTTAACCTTTAGATCAGAATATTTTTTGCTTGAGAGCTAACTTTCCAAGTTGAAAACAGAAGTCAGCTATAGCCCATGCAATATGATCTGTAAAATATACCGGTCATTTATGAAGTAACTGACAATATATCGCACTAGGACTGTTGTAAAGGGTGGGGGAAAATGTGCCATATTCTTTGATGCCGTCAGGACAGTGGATAGCTCATAGAGGATGAAACATTGCTAAAGATAATAGGGGTGGGAGCACTGGTGGTACAGCTGAAACATAGCGGGCAGGGAATGGAAAGACTAAGAAGTGGTAGGAGGTACAGCTAACAGGTAGAAACTCACAGGAGTTATCTATACATTTATATGTGTTGAATTCAGTTTAACATTTGTGTAACAGTGTGTTTAGGTACAATCTGTACTGTGAAGTGCTTGTAAGATGTTTTCTAGTTTTTTAGAAAGTGTCCAGCATAATTAAACCCATCCTCCTAGTAGATTTTATAAGATTCATACTCAACATGTATTTTACTGTAATCTTTGTTTTTATTACATTTCAAAATTTGGTCAATTAACGCTTTCACAAATTTTAATAAACTGCAAACTTGCATGCCACAAACTTCTCAAATAAACTGAAAAGGCTGTGACAAACTAAATGTAATATGGGTGTAGTATTTGAGCACAGCATTCTGACCGATGACAGCTAACCTAACGACACTAAAGTGGCAACAGGGTTAATTGTTCAGCACTTTTCTAGAGGTGATAGCAGAGACAGGACCGAGTACAAATTAGTGATTTTTTTTTTGTATGCTTTTGTTTGCTAATGATTTCAGCAGTGATACAGTGCACATTGTAATGTTGTCTTATTGTGGAATGAGAAAATGCCATAGAAACTGATGACAGATAAGAGCCATATTGCCCATCCAGTCTGCCCAGTTTATTTAAAACTGTACTAACCTTATTTTACTGTTAATTAGTACATAAACTGTTCTACTATGTCAGCCTTAAGCACCTAAGATGGGATGTCATCATAGCATCTGGAACCAATGCAATACTCAAGTACAAAGGAAAAAAAGGCACTTACCAAAGCTGAGTACAATGCTGGCAGTATGTTCAAAGCTAAAATACATCACTAGATTGCAGAAATTAAAGGACATCAATAGGAAGCAAAGAACAACTGAAATCCATTCTTGTAACCTCTTCCCTAGAAATAAACAAAATAAATTTACAGATTAAACCCTGAAAAGCATACAAACTTCAATTCTCATATTCTCTCTCTCTCTCTCGTTAGCACAGAGGACACAACCAGCAGATAAGACAGAAGCAGTAACAGAATCTATGTGCAAGTACAAATTTCTTTTGGGAGGTATATTGAATAACAAAGTGAAGGAGGAAAAGATTAAATATGTATACAAGTAATATATTATGGAAACATAATTGAACAGGACATTAGTTTTTAAGAAAAGGCTATCTGGAAAGAATAAGGGCCAGATCTAGAATTCAGATTTTCATACTATAAAAACCAAATTAAGGAGAAAGCAGGAAACGTTAGTATAATCACGCAAAGTATAACGGAGAGCAAAGGAAATACTATTTTGCAGACAACCCTGTCGAAAAACAAACACCTCATACATTGTGTCCTGATCAAGAATGACGGATGACTGCTGCACTGTAAGGCATTATTTGTCACTTAGCAACAACCTAGAACACAACACTACTACACACTTATTCAAATTACAAAAAGGAATAGCTGAAATGGGTTAGACCTATTATAGAAAAAAGCCTACACAGGAAAGCGGACTACAACAAACAAAAAAAGTCAGAAGAATTGAACCTTTATCACAACTTCTGAATAAAAGTCTACTTAAACAGTGATTTGGAAATTGGTAACATCAGATAAATAAGCCATTGTGCTCATCAGATACCTGGTGATTGGCACCAATAAACCATGTTGTAGAGATCAAGAAATTTCATTGATGTGCAGCAATAAGTTGAAGGGTCTGTTTTTTATTAAATTCACTGGGTAAAAATAAAATGGCTCAAAATCATTTTTTTTTTTAAGTTGTATACTTGCTATATTCCCAAAAGAAAATAAATGTATCTAATTAAAAATTTAAAAAAGGGATAAACAATAAATCATTCCACATTCCTCACTCATAATGAAAGGGAGCAACATCTAATTACATTTGACACATGTCAAACAAGTTCTACAGCTAGTTCTTGTAGAGATCCGGAAAGTCCTAGTATATGAATCACGACCTGCAGTAAAAATAGACACAACTATGTCCATATAACAATGCTATAAACAATAGTGCAATCGTGGTTAAGCATTAGAACGTTCCAAGAACAGACTCTGATGGAATCTTGCAGCACGGTTTATGCCACTAGAAGTGGGCATATGCCCACAAAGTCAGAGGAGCAACATAAGTCAGCGGTTACCATAGGAACTATTAAGGCCCCCAAGCAGAACATCGATAAGAATGTCAGGATGTTCTGCAGCAGCTTAGGTAATGGGGGCCCTAGGCTGAACACATGGAAACACCACCATCGGGAGCCAGATAAGGAGGTAGTTGTGTTGTGGACCGGTGGAACAGATGAACCCCGGTACAGCCGCTTGCTAAGCATGTGGTCAGCGCCGGGTGTGTCCGTCCCTCACAGGCTGACTGTCAGTAGCTCACCTGGCGAGTAAAGTTCAGCTAGCTCCCTAGCTCCAGCGTGCTGCGGACCCCACCTCGGGCTCCCTTCTTTTCCAGGCTCCGGTCGCTCATGTTGCCGGCTATCTGGCAACTCGCCTTCCTCGGCCATCGGGCAGAGCCGGGGGTCACTGTCGGCTCCTCCGTTCGCCTTACTCGCCATGTTACCAGCCAACCAATCAGAGAGTCCGCAGTCATTCGCTCAACGATGGATTGGAAGTGAAACGAAAGGGGCGGGAATCCTAAACCAATGGCTAGGCAGGAGCGTAAGACGGAGCAAATCATTGAGCTCTAACGCAAGGTATGCATGTGACACTTAGCCAATTGCTGAAGAGAGTGGGATTGAGGTAGGGTGGTGGCGCAGAAAACTGTTTAGTGGGCGGTAGCCCGTGTGACAGGAGGATGGATGTGAGTCTATGTGTGACAGAGCCCACGTCTCCTCGCTACACACCCACCGGCATCTATATTACACAACTCAAGGAAACCTGATATCTGTGTGCAACGGATATCAATAACATAAGCATGAATTAATCAATGTGTCATTCTAGAATTAAGCTTTTTTTTAATTCTTTACTTTTTTTGGATTTCTTTAATGTATACACTTTGGAATATCAGAAATGGCATATAATGAATCTGTCTGCCTGACCTCGTCTCTCAATAATATTTTCAAGAAGCTGTTTGTTGTCACTTACACAGCTTCTATGTACACATTCTTGCCCTCTCAGAGATGCTTCGATAAAAGCATAGCCCTTGGAGAAAACACTGATCAAGGATGTTCTGGACCTTGGCCATAGTTATTTTAAAAGAGCAGCTCATGCCTGAAGAAACCAAAAATAAATTATTAGCATTAACAAATGTTGCAGCAGGTTATTTAAAATAATAGTTATTACAAAGTATGCTTTCATAATAAAAACACCAAATATGTCATTAACAATGACCTTTCATTCCAGTTTTCTCATAAAGGAACCCCATACCTTGACAAACTTATCTTCAAGGTTTAAATTACTTGTCAGTGCTGGTTATATATAGTTGCTGAACAACAATGACAGATGAATATATAATTGAAAGATCATTTTTCATCTGCATACACTGAAAGGTCATTATCAGAGCAGTCTGTTGATTTTTCGTTTTGCAAAGTAGATTGTTTTCAACAAGCATCGCATCCGTGTGAAATTCACACGGATGCGATACTCTGAATCAGCCCCTGTATGAGAAGCTTTATGAAGGAATTGAATTATGTGTGTAGAGCTTGCCAAATAGGGTGTGATATTTGTGCCATCTATACTGCAGTTTAATTTATGTACCAAATTAGTAATTAAATGCATACAGCTGTTGGTGTTATGTAAAAATGAAGGAATTGTGTGATATTAAAAGAACAGCAAAACAAAACATGCATGCCTGGTCTGCATGTTGGCTTCTCTGTCTATGGTAACCTGGCTCCTGTTCTGTGGTACCTTGTTTCTGTTCTGCAGTTCCTATTTCCTGATGTGCCTGTGTCTATTTTTGTCAAATAGCAAAATTGGGCTTGACTGAATTAAATTGGTTACTATGGGCAACATTTCCACTTTTCATCTTTAGATGCCATAAAACACACCCCTAAACCTTTTTCTTTGTTTTTTTATTTTTTAAATTTATTTTTAACAGTTGTAAATAACAGGTTTAAACCTAGCTTTTAAATACAACAAAACTTTCCAGGAGTAATTGGTTAAGTAATTCTACTAATATAGACAAAATATAATTATGCAATAAAACTGTGATATAAATGTCCCAAGTATGACCAATCTAAGCAGTATTTTGGTAAAAAATTAATGTTCACTTTGGTCTGGATCCAGACTTAAGAAGGAACTTGTAATTAAGGACATGTTCACTTTGGTCTGGATCCAGACTTAAGAAGGAACTTGTAATTAAGGACCCGATTCACACTTAAGAATCTTCTTAAAATAAGAACTTAGTCACACCTGGCTAAACCATGTTGATTGCAGGGGAGTCATATTTCATCTGTTGCAAACAGTGCTAGTGTTGAGAGGTGATGTTTCTTATCCCAAGTCTAAATAACAATGTAGCCAAAGTTTAAATAACAGTGTGATAGTAAAGCTGGTCAGTATCTATGTGCAATAAGCAATTCAAAGATATATCCCTGCATGCAAAGAATACAATTAAATTAATTCCCCCTGCAATCAACATGATTTTGCCCAGGAGTGACTTTAAGTTCTTATTTTAAGAAGATTCTTAAGTGTGAATCAGGTCCTAAGAGAGGAAAGTTACTCCTGGGCAAAACCGCACATACGTAATGTAGCATATATACCTCCCACCATCATTGATCTAGGTCCGGATTCACAGTTATGTAGTTTTCGTCTTACGTACATTGGGGCAGATCCAGAACAACGCTTGTGAGCGAATTTACGTGTGACACGTAAAATCGCGTTTTGGTAAGTACTGTGCATGCGCACCATAGAAAATACGCTCCGTAACGTAGCGTAATTGTAAATGTAAATACGTCTGAAATACGCTATGTAGGCGGGGGTTTGTATTTAAAGTGTATAGTATGGACGTGCTTAACTGTGTAAATACGTGTTGCACATACGTACGTGAGCGGATGAAATCGGTACGTGGGCAAAAGTTAAGGTAGGGTTTGGAAATCGGAAATCGGTCAAAATCCGTACATTCAAGGGGTGTGCCAAGGGAAGTGTATAAAAGGTACGCACGCGTAAATACGCTACGCGAGGAAACGGATTGCAAGCGGAGTTCTGGATCTACCCCAATGTTTTAAGAAATGGCACGTAGATAGTGTAAATAAGCTACTACACATGTGCAGAAGTTCAGTTCTTAAAACAACGTATGTAAGACGAAAACTACGTAACTGGGAATCCGGTCCCTAGAGCCTAAGTAGAACATAGGAAGTCGTATTTTTTTTCCGCCATGTAATGTTGCTATAAACAAATAATTTCTTTCGCCTTTAAACATGACTGTTGAAAGACCGTGTTTTTACTCTGAGATGTGTAATTTATCCTTTATTTGTGGTTAAAATACATCTATATAATCTCAAAGCTGCCACTGCCCTGCCCACATTGTAATTATAAACCTTGCGCACAAGAGAACATCGTGTCTTCTGAAATCCTTGTATAACCCCAGATCTCAGCCAACGCGGCTGAGTAATAAGATGCCCGACTGAGCTCCTGCACTGTGCTGACTCAGCAGCTGAACCACAAACTGAGAATGACAGCAATACGAATATATCTCATTGGTGCTGTATAGTACACAAATGTTCTAGAGAAGGCCCTGGGTCTCATAGATTGTAAAGGAACCATGGACCAGATTGTCAATGACATGGCTGTAAGAATGGGAGTATGAGAGGGGCTGATGCCTAGGACACTAAGCAAAAGTGGGCACAGGTGAGATTAAAAAAAAAAAACCTTGTAAACCATCACACTTTTGGTGGGACAGAGTGATGTAGAGCAGCAATGAATGGGTATTAAACAGAGGGGAGTGGTTAAGCACACCCCTAGGTGTGGCCAAGGCCTCATCATGACTGAAACCACACCCCTTTGGCTACACAGTTAGAAGTTATGGGATAAAATACAAGTTCAGGGCTAGGTGGTTACCAGTTCAGGTCTAGCAGGCACCAGTTGTTGTTTTTTTGCACCTATGACTAATGGGCCTGATTGACAGTTAAGAAGCTGCTGCTATTTCCATGCGTATTTTTAAGATCAGTTAAACTGCGCATGTGTGTTACCCTTATTTATGCAATCTGCGTATGATTTAGAAACAGTGATCCATTAAGAGCGAATCACAACCCCGCTCTTAATGAGATAAGTAAAAAGAGATGTGCCTGGCCAAGATAAGAAAAGTGGATGGGGGGAGGCATTTAAATGGGGCAGACAGGGTGCGGTTTGCTAAGTACGTGAACACTTAAGACATATGCACAGGAAGATAAGACTGTCTTTGGCCTTCTCAAGTCACTTAAGAACAACAAAATTGAGGGTGTGTCAAGGGAGTTGCCTTAGGTGTGTATAATTGTGAATTCATTCCTTCTTATCTCCTTCTTAACTGTGAATCAGGCCCAATGTTCCTATCTATGGTAAGAGGCTTGCTGCAGAGTTACTCGCAAGCAGCACACAACACACAAATCCTGAGCGCGCTGCATGTGACCCAAACGCAAAAGCAACAGTAGCTCTGTATGTATGTGCCAGTACATCATATTGTGTACAGGCTCATCCCAGCCGAGCCCAATGCAACCACATGATCGTATACAGTGCACAAGCTCAGGGAAGTACACTGTAGTGTACGAGGTATGTCTATCAAATAATGAGACTGTGATTCCACCTAGTAAACAAAGCAGTCAGAACCGGTTATAGCTGCAGACGTAGTGACCTTGAACATGTGGCAGAATGGGTTCCAGAAGGCACAACAGTTACCAGCATTATTATAACAGTTACCAGCATTATTATAAGGAAGTTTTGAAAAAGCTGAGAGAAAGAGTCAGAAAGAAACAGCTGCAACTGTGTAAAAATGGTTTCATTCTTCACCAGGACAATACGCCTGCTCACACAGCACTTTCTGTGACCAACAATCACATTACTACACTTGAACATGCTCCATATTCACCCAACCTTGTGACTTTTATCTTTTCCCAAAAGTTAAATCAGTGCTTAAAGGGACACATTTTGAGTCAGTTGAAGAAAATGGCAGATATGTTGAAACAACTGACAGAAATTGATTTGCTCCATGCCTTCGACCAGTGGAAAACAAGACTACAGCGATATATTAGTGCAAATGAGGAGTATATTGAAGGGGACAAGCATTACATTTGTAATACCAATAAATAAAAGTGAGTTATTTAATCAGTCTCGTTATTTAATAGACACCTCATATATATGAAATAGTAAGCCCTAAACAACAAAGATTTGACTAAACATGTCTGTAAAAAGTAGATGAAAAGAGTAGGGGTACCAAACTACCCAAGTTAGAAAAAATAAATTACTGTGTTGGAGCTTGCTAAGAGAGAAACTAATATGATCTGGAAGAGCAAACAATTACAACAAACAAAAAGCAATTGTGGCATAAATTTATCATGCATAGCAAATTTTGCGGTACATTAAGGATTGACTGTCTGGCCAGAGCACTAAAGCTGGCCATACACTGTGTCGATTGTTGATCCCAGTATGGGGTGTCCCAATAAAAGGGACAATTTCCCACAAGGGAAATGTCACGTTATCGGCACCGTATACCTCTTCTGTTAGGACCGATAATCATAGCAGAAGAGGGAGGCAATTAAAGAATAGGGAGCTGTCGGCTCCCTTAAAATATAAGGTTCTAGCCAAACATGCCAAAAGAGCAAATAATAGTACCAGAGCATTTCTGGTGCGTTTAGTTGGCATTTTAAAATTGATCTCGTCCACTAACTATAGAGATTATTTTCCCGATCACCAAATAAATGGAATATTGAGCTGATAATCTCTCCAATGTATGGCCAGCTTTACACTAATCTGACAGTGGAGGCGGATATGCTGCCGTTTCTTCACTGGTTTCTTCCACCAACACAATCAGAAGATTTCCCTGGAGAATGATTAGGGACAACCCTTTGTTGTGGACCACACAGAGGGTATGTGGAGAAAGTGTATAAGTCAGTGTTCCTTCCATTTACAGGCAAACCAGATTTCCTAGGTGGTGCGGCTGACTACCCCCCATGGTGGGGAATCTAACTCATACAGCAAAGAGGCCATACACATACATATCTTCAAGCCAAAGAACAATATAGATACAATAAACTACTAATTTTACTTGTTGCAGGCACAACATTATGTCAGGTGTTGCCTCTACACAACCAGCTAGATCGTCCTAGGGGAAAATCTGCTCAAAACAGAGCCATTTCTTTATATTATAATCTGATGAACAACCCAATAGACTTTAAGGGGTGCCTTCTGAAGTGAATTTGCTCTCAATTTAAAAACATATTTAACCCAATATAGGGACTCTTATTGTTAGAGTTAGGACCACATCGCAAAAAGGCCTTGATAGTGACTTATGGCTTATCATATATTTGCAAATATGTGTAACGGACATTTCTGCACTTTATTTTACAGATAGAGGACCGGATTCACAACCCTGAAATTTTTAACTTACGTGCTTATTTTTTCATTTTTAGCTACTATGCATGCGTAATAACTATTTTACGCTATCTATGTAACGTTTTGTTGCGTAGATTGCGTATACGTTTTTTAAAGATACACACACCAGCATGCCCAATCGGTTAATAGCTGCATGGGCTTGCTGGGACTTGTAGAGTACCAACACAATAGCTTGTATAGTGTTTTATTAATACTGATTTTTTTTCTATTTGAAACTGTATGATACATCCCATCACAAAGCCACCCAACTTCCTAGCTCAAAAGAGATCTAAAATTACCTTTCAGTCTGTAACCTCTCAAGCTAGATAATTAGGCTTTTACTGCACTGAGCACACATGTAACAGAAGAAGAAAATATCAGTTAGAATCTGATTGGGCAACATCTCCACTTTTCCTTTCCTGCAGCTTAGCAAATCTGGCCCCTAAAATCTTCAAAAGCCCCAGATGACTTTTTAGCCCCATATTATACTTCCTTTGCATCCACACTCACAACCAATCTGGTTTCGCTGTTTAATGTCATCCTGAAGGGGGTATTTTTCTTGAAAAAAGCGTTGAAGGCCAAAATTGTAGTAATCCCGAATGAAGGGAAGGACCACTAAAACTGCCCACTATTGTCCAATATATTTATTTAACATCTATGTTAAGTTGTATGCCAAGATCTTAACCCCATGGTTGAATGGGTTCATCCTGGATGATGTCCTTTTCACCCTCCCCCATTACTCCGGACCGTATTCATACTTAAGAAGGCTTTAGGTTCTTAATTATTTGCAACTAGTAGCAAGGCGACTCTCCTGACATGACTCCATTAAGGCTGATCTACCTGTTCATGTCCTTATATGTATGTTGGCTGAGTAGAATTGTGAAAATCATGATGAATGTCCTGCCCCGCTTACTTATCTTTTTCAAACACTTCCCATATCCATTCTCAGAAGAACGTTAATCCAAATACACAAATGGCTCGTCCAATTTGTCTGGTGTAGTTTTGTGAATCTGAGCAGAGCAAATGATAATGGTGGACGGGGCTTCCCAATTGTGCAGCTCTACTACTTAGCCTCCCATTTTTTCCAAGCCAAAACTTGGTTTGTGATGGTTTCGGCCCAAGGGGGCTATCGTGAAAGCATCAGTATGCAGGTGTTGTCCTTCCGGTAGTCAGTCCCCGGTTAGAAAATGCCAATTTCGAAAATCTGTATTTCGACCACTAAATTGCGAATTTTCGCTATTTCGAAAGTTCGCAATTTCGAATTTTCGCTATTTCGAACGTTCCCTATTTCGAATGTAATAGGTTATGAAACATGCACATTTCGATTGTATTTCTATTTCGATTGTTGTATTTTCGATTATTCTCTATTGCTATTATTCTCAATTTCGAACAATTCTATTTCATAAAGCTCCCTATTCAGAATATACTTCCATTTCTACATTTCTATTTTCGAATTTTCTCTATAACTCCCTATTCAGAATATACTTTTATTTCTACATTTCTATTTTCGAATTTTCTCTATAACTCCCTATTCAGAATATACTTTTATTTCTACATTTCTATTTTCGAATTTTCTCTATAACTCCCTATTCAGAATATACTTTTATTTCTACATTTCTATTTTCGAATTTTCTCTATAACTCCCTATTCAGAATATACTTTTATTTCTACATTTCTATTTTCGAATTTTCTCTATAACTCCCTATTCAGAATATACTTTTATTTCTACATTTCTATTTTCGAATTTTCTCTATAACTCCCTATTCAGAATATACTTTTATTTCTACATTTCTATTTTCGAATTTTCTCTATAACTCCCTATTCAGAATATACTTTTATTTCTACATTTCTATTTTCGAATTTTCTCTATAACTCCCTATTCAGAATATACTTTTATTTCTACATTTCTATTTTCGAATTTTCTCTATAACTCCCTATTCAGAATATACTTTTATTTCTACATTTCTATTTTCGAATTTTCTCTATAACTCCCTATTCAGAATATACTTTTATTTCTACATTTCTATTTTCGAATTTTCTCTATAACTCCCTATTCAGAATATACTTTTATTTCTACATTTCTATTTTCGAATTTTCTCTATAACTCCCTATTCAGAATATACTTTTATTTCTACATTTCTATTTTCGAATTTTCTCTATAACTCCCTATTCAGAATATACTTTTATTTCTACATTTCTATTTTCGAATTTTCTCTATAACTCCCTATTCAGAATATACTTTTATTTCTACATTTCTATTTTCGAATTTTCTCTATAACTCCCTATTCAGAATATACTTTTATTTCTACATTTCTATTTTCGAATTTTCTCTATAACTCCCTATTCAGAATATACTTTTATTTCTACATTTCTATTTTCGAATTTTCTCTATAACTCCCTATTCAGAATATACTTTTATTTCTACATTTCTATTTTCGAATTTTCTCTATAACTCCCTATTCAGAATATACTTTTATTTCTACATTTCTATTTTCGAATTTTCTCTATAACTCCCTATTCAGAATATACTTTTATTTCTACATTTCTATTTTCGAATTTTCTCTATAACTCCCTATTCAGAATATACTTTTATTTCTACATTTCTATTTTCGAATTTTCTCTATAACTCCCTATTCAGAATATACTTTTATTTCTACATTTCTATTTTCGAATTTTCTCTATAACTCCCTATTCAGAATATACTTTTATTTCTACATTTCTATTTTCGAATTTTCTCTATAACTCCCTATTCAGAATATACTTTTATTTCTACATTTCTATTTTCGAATTTTCTCTATAACTCCCTATTCAGAATATACTTTTATTTCTACATTTCTATTTTCGAATTTTCTCTATAACTCCCTATTCAGAATATACTTTTATTTCTACATTTCTATTTTCGAATTTTCTCTATAACTCCCTATTCAGAATATACTTTTATTTCTACATTTCTATTTTCGAATTTTCTCTATAACTCCCTATTCAGAATATACTTTTATTTCTACATTTCTATTTTCGAATTTTCTCTATAACTCCCTATTCAGAATATACTTTTATTTCTACATTTCTATTTTCGAATTTTCTCTATAACTCCCTATTCAGAATATACTTTTATTTCTACATTTCTATTTTCGAATTTTCTCTATAACTCCCTATTCAGAATATACTTTTATTTCTACATTTCTATTTTCGAATTTTCTCTATAACTCCCTATTCAGAATATACTTTTATTTCTACATTTCTATTTTCGAATTTTCTCTATAACTCCCTATTCAGAATATACTTTTATTTCTACATTTCTATTTTCGAATTTTCTCTATAACTCCCTATTCAGAATATACTTTTATTTCTACATTTCTATTTTCGAATTTTCTCTATAACTCCCTATTCAGAATATACTTTTATTTCTACATTTCTATTTTCGAATTTTCTCTATAACTCCCTATTCAGAATATACTTTTATTTCTACATTTCTATTTTCGAATTTTCTCTATAACTCCCTATTCAGAATATACTTTTATTTCTACATTTCTATTTTCGAATTTTCTCTATAACTCCCTATTCAGAATATACTTTTATTTCTACATTTCTATTTTCGAATTTTCTCTATAACTCCCTATTCAGAATATACTTTTATTTCTACATTTCTATTTTCGAATTTTCTCTATAACTCCCTATTCAGAATATACTTTTATTTCTACATTTCTATTTTCGAATTTTCTCTATAACTCCCTATTCAGAATATACTTTTATTTCTACATTTCTATTTTCGAATTTTCTCTATAACTCCCTATTCAGAATATACTTTTATTTCTACATTTCTATTTTCGAATTTTCTCTATAACTCCCTATTCAGAATATACTTTTATTTCTACATTTCTATTTTCGAATTTTCTCTATAACTCCCTATTCAGAATATACTTTTATTTCTACATTTCTATTTTCGAATTTTCTCTATAACTCCCTATTCAGAATATACTTTTATTTCTACATTTCTATTTTCGAATTTTCTCTATAACTCCCTATTCAGAATATACTTTTATTTCTACATTTCTATTTTCGAATTTTCTCTATAACTCCCTATTCAGAATATACTTTTATTTCTACATTTCTATTTTCGAATTTTCTCTATAACTCCCTATTCAGAATATACTTTTATTTCTACATTTCTATTTTCGAATTTTCTCTATAACTCCCTATTCAGAATATACTTTTATTTCTACATTTCTATTTTCGAATTTTCTCTATAACTCCCTATTCAGAATATACTTTTATTTCTACATTTCTATTTTCGAATTTTCTCTATAACTCCCTATTCAGAATATACTTTTATTTCTACATTTCTATTTTCGAATTTTCTCTATAACTCCCTATTCAGAATATACTTTTATTTCTACATTTCTATTTTCGAATTTTCTCTATAACTCCCTATTCAGAATATACTTTTATTTCTACATTTCTATTTTCGAATTTTCTCTATAACTCCCTATTCAGAATATACTTTTATTTCTACATTTCTATTTTCGAATTTTCTCTATAACTCCCTATTCAGAATATACTTTTATTTCTACATTTCTATTTTCGAATTTTCTCTATAACTCCCTATTCAGAATATACTTTTATTTCTACATTTCTATTTTCGAATTTTCTCTATAACTCCCTATTCAGAATATACTTTTATTTCTACATTTCTATTTTCGAATTTTCTCTATAACTCCCTATTCAGAATATACTTTTATTTCTACATTTCTATTTTCGAATTTTCTCTATAACTCCCTATTCAGAATATACTTTTATTTCTACATTTCTATTTTCGAATTTTCTCTATAACTCCCTATTCAGAATATACTTTTATTTCTACATTTCTATTTTCGAATTTTCTCTATAACTCCCTATTCAGAATATACTTTTATTTCTACATTTCTATTTTCGAATTTTCTCTATAACTCCCTATTCAGAATATACTTTTATTTCTACATTTCTATTTTCGAATTTTCTCTATAACTCCCTATTCAGAATATACTTTTATTTCTACATTTCTATTTTCGAATTTTCTCTATAACTCCCTATTCAGAATATACTTTTATTTCTACATTTCTATTTTCGAATTTTCTCTATAACTCCCTATTCAGAATATACTTTTATTTCTACATTTCTATTTTCGAATTTTCTCTATAACTCCCTATTCAGAATATACTTTTATTTCTACATTTCTATTTTCGAATTTTCTCTATAACTCCCTATTCAGAATATACTTTTATTTCTACATTTCTATTTTCGAATTTTCTCTATAACTCCCTATTCAGAATATACTTTTATTTCTACATTTCTATTTTCGAATTTTCTCTATAACTCCCTATTCAGAATATACTTTTATTTCTACATTTCTATTTTCGAATTTTCTCTATAACTCCCTATTCAGAATATACTTTTATTTCTACATTTCTATTTTCGAATTTTCTCTATAACTCCCTATTCAGAATATACTTTTATTTCTACATTTCTATTTTCGAATTTTCTCTATAACTCCCTATTCAGAATATACTTTTATTTCTACATTTCTATTTTCGAATTTTCTCTATAACTCCCTATTCAGAATATACTTTTATTTCTACATTTCTATTTTCGAATTTTCTCTATAACTCCCTATTCAGAATATACTTTTATTTCTACATTTCTATTTTCGAATTTTCTCTATAACTCCCTATTCAGAATATACTTTTATTTCTACATTTCTATTTTCGAATTTTCTCTATAACTCCCTATTCAGAATATACTTTTATTTCTACATTTCTATTTTCGAATTTTCTCTATAACTCCCTATTCAGAATATACTTTTATTTCTACATTTCTATTTTCGAATTTTCTCTATAACTCCCTATTCAGAATATACTTTTATTTCTACATTTCTATTTTCGAATTTTCTCTATAACTCCCTATTCAGAATATACTTTTATTTCTACATTTCTATTTTCGAATTTTCTCTATAACTCCCTATTCAGAATATACTTTTATTTCTACATTTCTATTTTCGAATTTTCTCTATAACTCCCTATTCAGAATATACTTTTATTTCTACATTTCTATTTTCGAATTTTCTCTATAACTCCCTATTCAGAATATACTTTTATTTCTACATTTCTATTTTCGAATTTTCTCTATAACTCCCTATTCAGAATATACTTTTATTTCTACATTTCTATTTTCGAATTTTCTCTATAACTCCCTATTCAGAATATACTTTTATTTCTACATTTCTATTTTCGAATTTTCTCTATAACTCCCTATTCAGAATATACTTTTATTTCTACATTTCTATTTTCGAATTTTCTCTATAACTCCCTATTCAGAATATACTTTTATTTCTACATTTCTATTTTCGAATTTTCTCTATAACTCCCTATTCAGAATATACTTTTATTTCTACATTTCTATTTTCGAATTTTCTCTATAACTCCCTATTCAGAATATACTTTTATTTCTACATTTCTATTTTCGAATTTTCTCTATAACTCCCTATTCAGAATATACTTTTATTTCTACATTTCTATTTTCGAATTTTCTCTATAACTCCCTATTCAGAATATACTTTTATTTCTACATTTCTATTTTCGAATTTTCTCTATAACTCCCTATTCAGAATATACTTTTATTTCTACATTTCTATTTTCGAATTTTCTCTATAACTCCCTATTCAGAATATACTTTTATTTCTACATTTCTATTTTCGAATTTTCTCTATAACTCCCTATTCAGAATATACTTTTATTTCTACATTTCTATTTTCGAATTTTCTCTATAACTCCCTATTCAGAATATACTTTTATTTCTACATTTCTATTTTCGAATTTTCTCTATAACTCCCTATTCAGAATATACTTTTATTTCTACATTTCTATTTTCGAATTTTCTCTATAACTCCCTATTCAGAATATACTTTTATTTCTACATTTCTATTTTCGAATTTTCTCTATAACTCCCTATTCAGAATATACTTTTATTTCTACATTTCTATTTTCGAATTTTCTCTATAACTCCCTATTCAGAATATACTTTTATTTCTACATTTCTATTTTCGAATTTTCTCTATAACTCCCTATTCAGAATATACTTTTATTTCTACATTTCTATTTTCGAATTTTCTCTATAACTCCCTATTCAGAATATACTTTTATTTCTACATTTCTATTTTCGAATTTTCTCTATAACTCCCTATTCAGAATATACTTTTATTTCTACATTTCTATTTTCGAATTTTCTCTATAACTCCCTATTCAGAATATACTTTTATTTCTACATTTCTATTTTCGAATTTTCTCTATAACTCCCTATTCAGAATATACTTTTATTTCTACATTTCTATTTTCGAATTTTCTCTATAACTCCCTATTCAGAATATACTTTTATTTCTACATTTCTATTTTCGAATTTTCTCTATAACTCCCTATTCAGAATATACTTTTATTTCTACATTTCTATTTTCGAATTTTCTCTATAACTCCCTATTCAGAATATACTTTTATTTCTACATTTCTATTTTCGAATTTTCTCTATAACTCCCTATTCAGAATATACTTTTATTTCTACATTTCTATTTTCGAATTTTCTCTATAACTCCCTATTCAGAATATACTTTTATTTCTACATTTCTATTTTCGAATTTTCTCTATAACTCCCTATTCAGAATATACTTTTATTTCTACATTTCTATTTTCGAATTTTCTCTATAACTCCCTATTCAGAATATACTTTTATTTCTACATTTCTATTTTCGAATTTTCTCTATAACTCCCTATTCAGAATATACTTTTATTTCTACATTTCTATTTTCGAATTTTCTCTATAACTCCCTATTCAGAATATACTTTTATTTCTACATTTCTATTTTCGAATTTTCTCTATAACTCCCTATTCAGAATATACTTTTATTTCTACATTTCTATTTTCGAATTTTCTCTATAACTCCCTATTCAGAATATACTTTTATTTCTACATTTCTATTTTCGAATTTTCTCTATAACTCCCTATTCAGAATATACTTTTATTTCTACATTTCTATTTTCGAATTTTCTCTATAACTCCCTATTCAGAATATACTTTTATTTCTACATTTCTATTTTCGAATTTTCTCTATAACTCCCTATTCAGAATATACTTTTATTTCTACATTTCTATTTTCGAATTTTCTCTATAACTCCCTATTCAGAATATACTTTTATTTCTACATTTCTATTTTCGAATTTTCTCTATAACTCCCTATTCAGAATATACTTTTATTTCTACATTTCTATTTTCGAATTTTCTCTATAACTCCCTATTCAGAATATACTTTTATTTCTACATTTCTATTTTCGAATTTTCTCTATAACTCCCTATTCAGAATATACTTTTATTTCTACATTTCTATTTTCGAATTTTCTCTATAACTCCCTATTCAGAATATACTTTTATTTCTACATTTCTATTTTCGAATTTTCTCTATAACTCCCTATTCAGAATATACTTTTATTTCTACATTTCTATTTTCGAATTTTCTCTATAACTCCCTATTCAGAATATACTTTTATTTCTACATTTCTATTTTCGAATTTTCTCTATAACTCCCTATTCAGAATATACTTTTATTTCTACATTTCTATTTTCGAATTTTCTCTATAACTCCCTATTCAGAATATACTTTTATTTCTACATTTCTATTTTCGAATTTTCTCTATAACTCCCTATTCAGAATATACTTTTATTTCTACATTTCTATTTTCGAATTTTCTCTATAACAGCAATTCGGAGAAAATTTGCATTCGCAAAAGAAAATTCGCAATTCGAATTTTCGAAATTGGGATTTTCTAACCGGGGACCCACACCCTGTCCTCCCTCACCAACTCTCTCGGAATGCCCCCCCCCTCAAATGTTCACATGCAGTTAGACCCTTTGGCACACTTCATCCACCACATTTGTGATAATTACATTTTACTATATTTATGAAATTGTAAAATAATGCTTCATGTGATCTTTGTATTGTACATCTGCAATGCCATTAATGAATAAAAATGCAGATATGAAACATTTGTATTCTAATATTTAAAATATTTCCAACAATGTACAGACTAAGAAAGAAATAGATTTTATTTATACTCCTAATTTCTACAAGATAATTAGAATAGCATATTCTCAACCTAAATTGAAACGTTGTTTAACAGTGTACTGACACCTTGTGTCCTAGTTTCTCATTGCAGTTGGCCACATCTTAATCTTTTCTGCTGGTGTAATAGCATAGAGGACTAGTCATGTCAGCATAATCAATTGCTGGTGCATCTGGGACTGGTAGAAAAATCTGTACCTGTGGATTTTTTTTTCATTTACACTGCTGTCAACTTTTCATCGTATTGGTGTTTCTAGTGAAATAAAGGTCATTATTTTTAGTCTAACAATTACCATGTTCTAGAATTCCTGATTCATTCTCATTTTATTATTCTTTCATTTCAATAATTATTATATGTAAAATACTTAGCAAACATTTAAATTGTATGTTATGTTTTTATTTTAATCAACTGCATAGAATAATGCAATAATGTTAAACAAGAAGGTTTACCCCACTAATAGATGGTTAAATAAAATATTGTTTAAACAAAATAGCAAAATAGTTGCAATATAAAAAACCAAAACAACAAACACAATAATCAGCAATTAACCCTGACAAAACCCCCCTGTGTGAAATGCATTGGATGCCACTGAAGATCTCATATCCTGGGGAAGTGATCTAAGTGCCTGACATATAGCATTGTATCACTTATTTATATCGGAGTGCACGCGGCTAGCCAGATTTCTACAGCCGTCAGCGCTACAGCTGGAAGTTCCTGCTCTCTCCACCATGGACTCTTGTCTTTCAGAATATCCTCCCCCCATTCATCCTACAGGAAT
>WWET01000695.1:185078-200697 GCA_011038615.1 Limnodynastes dumerilii
TCCTTGTTTCTGCACAATAGAAGCTAGCCACAATGCCACAGGCAAACTTCCAACATCATTATATATGAGTATGCTCTGTGAGAGCATCCAGTCACATATTATAAGAGACTTCAGGACATTATATGAGTATTACCTCTGTGACAGCATTTAGCTAGAGACGCAATAGAAGAGAAAGGAAATATCTGACCAGGTCAGAGCTATCAGCACCAGACAGGAAGATTTATACCAGCTATGGTTTGTGTCAACGGGAACTAAATTTCGGTACACACTTCAGCAGCAACAACCTAAGGAGTGACCAACTCCTATATCAGAAAAAAAGGGGAAGCAAAAATAAGGGTGCGCTGGAAATGTGAAAGCCAAAATTTATTATAAAAATACCACGTCATATGTATCATGCACACATATACATAACAGATAAAAAATACATAAAAATCACAAAATAAATATCCAGACTCATACAGAGCATATGTGTCTTGGGACCCCAAAACACACTGCTTGACCTATACTAATAATGATAAAATATGGATATATTCCAATATGTATACACAGTCAAGGTGCCTCTAATGATCCGATATATGGTGTTCCCTCACCTCCGGTATAGTGGTGAAAGGCAACTATTATTTCTTAATATATAGCGGACATCCAAGTTGTCCAATAGAAGAGACTACTAGACATTACTACTTACCTTCTTGGTGATATAGACCTCACACTAACTACATATAATTTAACTTTTTTTATGCCATCAGGTCTGTCATTGGTTGCAGTTCCCGCTGCGATGGGTTGCTTTTGGAAAAAGAGACAGCCAAAAGTTCCTTTTCGGCTGTCTCTATTTTGAATAGGCAGCCTTTTTAGAATTTCTTTTTTAAATGGGTGAGTATGCCAGTTGGCATACTCACCCATTCATTTTCGCAGGACCCGACAATAAGCTCTTAGGAAGGGAGGGTTAGGGCCATAGAAGGGGAGGGTTAGGGTCAGGCTGCGGGGAGGGAGTCTTAGGGTTAGGCCAAAGAGAAGGGAGGCTTAAGGTCAGGCTGCGGGGAAGGGAGGATTAAGGTTAGGGTAATGGAAGGGGAGGTTTGGATTACAATTAAGGGTAGGGATTTACAAGCTTTAGCTAATTGCAGATTTCAAATAAACAAATAAACAAAGAATTTATTACAATTAAGGGCAGGGATGGGGTTACAATCGGGAATGTTTGGGGTTAGTTTTTCTACTTAACTATCGGAGCACCGTGTTCAGTGCTCCGGGGATCGATTGCTATTCCTCATCGATACATAAATAATCAATATCCTATTCAGCTCGAAACTGGCTGGGAGGGAATGGCCCTATCGAAATAGGGCTGTTCTTTGCAGGCCCCACACCTGTCTGTCATATACAGCATTGTCAACAAGCATAATATTGCCTACCTGCGCAATTATGTCATATCCTTGACTGTTCTAAGTTGGTTTTAAAATATTTTCTTTTGTCTCTGTTGTTTTAGATTACTTATAATTTAGTTTTTTTTGTTTATTTTTCTTTTGCTCTTTTCTAGTTTGTTTAAACACTTTTTTATTTAACCATCAGTGGGGTTATTGGGAGCACAGGGTAAAACTTTTCTTCTTGTTAGCTCTAACCTTCCTTAGGGGAAGTTAGAAGAGTCAGAGAGTCTTCTCCAATTACCTATGTGTGCCCATCCCAGGTACCAGCAGCAACCCTCTTCCACCACCCACTTCCATAGCAGCGTAGTCAAGCACCAATCTATTTGTCAATGCAATAATTTTGTAAGTCTATTCTAGCAATGGTACCAATATTACAAAATACAGACAACACACTTTCTCTCACTCTCATCTGGGGGACATTGCGACAATGGGTTGGTAAAGGCACACTGGAGCTGGGCACTTGACAGTTAAAATTATTGTTGAGGTAAGCTCCTCCCCTCCCCAACCCCCACAGGGCTCCTCTATCTTAATGATAGGAGTGGGTTACTGACACTGGGTCCCGGATTTTATAATTCCCTCTATCTTTTTTTTTTCATATGACCTCCTTGGCGTTTTTTTTCCTACTGCTGGACTTAAACCGACAAAAAATCCTGTCAGTTCTCACAGAATCTTCTCTGAGAAGCTGTGTGGAGTCTCTTCCCTTATAATTATTTTATTGGGGTTAAGCTCCTCTCCATTGGGAATTTTTGCAGAAGAATATATATTTTTTTTCTATTACATTTGAATTTTTCCATTGTGTGGTTTTCTTCCCCTTTCAGTATGTTTGATAATGGGTTGAGCTCAAAAAACAAATCTTCCTCAAGAAAATCAACCTTGTTTTTTTTTTATTCATGTTCCAGATGTCAAGCAAAGATTCCCAGTGGACGACAGGACCAGGGTGCCCTGTGCAACACAGGACCCCTTGAACTTCGCCAGCCAGTGACGCCTCAGTCTAATGTGGAGGGACCAGCTTGGGCCAGGTCTCTTGCAGCTGCTGTGGCGGACCTCTTCCGCGCTATGTCCACTAGGCCAGTGAGTGCTGAATCTTCTTTTGTGTTATCAGTCCTCCCTAACCAACCTGTCCCAATGTGGGCCCAAAATTTACAGAAGTTAGTGGCAGAGCTGAGCCAAAAAAATAGTTAGTTCTGACCCCAGGCCTAGTAAACACAGCTCCTCTCACCCAGACCTCTTTATGGAGCACTCAGATTCAGAGGCATCTTCATCTGAGGATGTAGCTGTTTTAATGTCAGATGTGGGGGATTCTGCCCTGGAAGAGGATTTCTCTTCTCCTCAAGTAGTTGAGGATTTAATTTTAGCAGTCCATCAGGTCCTTAATGTTTCGGACCAGAGTAATTCTCCCCAAGAGGTGTCCCTTTTTAAGAGAAAGAAGAAGAAGACGGTTACATTTCCTTCATCTTCGCAGCTGCAGGAGAGAATACAAGAGTCCTGGAGTAAACCCTGATAGCTAGACTATCTAAGCCCACTACGCTGTCAGTACCAGAGACAGCAATTTTAAAAGATAATCTGGATAGGTGTGACCCCTATTAAAAGATGTTATATAGTCTCAGATCCCTCTCTCAGACCCATTTGTGCTTGGGTAATTAAAGCCATGGAAAAATGGTCCGAACTGCTCAGTCAGGGTTTGCGAGGGGATTCTCCCTTTGAAGAACTTATTCTTTTGGGGGAACATCTTAAGGAAAACGGCAGGTTTTATTACCGATGCGGCTGGCCGCTGTAGCATCTTCCTCTAAGGCCTCTGCTTTTTCTTTAGTAGTCCGTAGGATTTTATGGCTTTGTTCCTGGCAGACAGATGCTAACTCTAAACGAGCTTTAGAATCTTTGCCATTTGATGGTTTAGTTCTGTTTGGTTAAGAACTAGATACATTTTTGCTCAGGCTACAGGGAATAAAAGTGCTTTCCTTCCTCTCAATCCTCCTAAACCCAAATGTCACCCTTTCTAGATTTGGCTCCTTTAAATCCTCTTATAGGGGCAGGTCTAGTTATGCCAGGGGTCAACAAGGACAGCAGGGGCAGCCGAGGTAGTCTTTCAAGGGATGTCAGGCTTGGGTTTCCTAACGTCATGCTCCTAAGCCGGCTGAGAACAGAGTTCCTGACAGTTTTCAGTCCTTTCCTTTGGAGCAACTGGGAGCTCTTCTGTTACTTTTTGGGACACCTGGAGAGCTTCCACCACAAGTGTTTGGATCTTATCTCTAATCCAACACGGATATTTTCCAGTTTTCAAGGAAAGAGTCCCTCACAGGTTTTTCCCACTGGACTGCCTCATTTAGAGGATGTAAGGTTGGCCCTAAGCCAGTCCATTCAGACTTCACTGTTGCAGGAGGTTATTGTTCCGGTTCCCAACTCCCAGAAAAGAAGGAGTTTTTACTCCAATCTTTTTCTGGTCAAGAAGTCAGACGGTATCTTTTGCCCCATTTTGAATTTGAAATCCCTGAATTCCAGGCTTCTGGTGCCCAAATTCAAGATGGAGTCCCTTTGTTCCGTTAGCAACGGAATACTTAGTCTTAATAGACATTCAGGATGTGTATTTACATGTTCCTATAGCAGAAAATTGTAAAGCTTTTCTAAGATTTGCCATCCAGGAAAACCCCTAAAAATTTGAGGCTCTGCCCTTTTGGTCTAGCGACTGCACCCAGAATCTTTACGAAGGTCATGGGGGTAATGGTCAGTCGCCTCAGGTTGATGGGAATCAACATTGTTCCTTATCTCAACATCTTACTTCTGAAGGCTCAGTCGCAGCAGATTCTTCAGGAACATCTACATGTCACAATACAGTTTCATCAGTCTAGCCTGGTTCCGTCTGTCTTCGATACAAGGTTTCAAAGAATTTTCCTTCCTCTGGAGGAAATATAATCCCTTCAGAAACTAACTCATCTGCTTCTGTTGAAGAGAGCTCTGTCTGCTCTTTTATATATATGAGGCTTCTAGGAAAGATGGTGTCCTTGTTCGAGGCGGTTCCCTTCCAGAAAGTTAAAACTGTCGCAGTGGGACGGCAACCATTTAAACTTAGCATTCATCTGTCTAGAGAGAAGAGTGTCCCTGATTTGGTGGCTTGACAAGGACCACTTGTCGATAGGCCGTCCTTTTGCTCTGATGAACTGGATCCTAGTGACATCAGATGCCAGTCTCTCCGGCTGGGGAGCAGTTACTCTTCACTTACGCCTGCAGTGTCTTTGGTCTCAAAAGGAGTCTAATCTGTCAATAAATGTTCTGGAGCTCAAAGCAGTTCACAGAGCTCAGATTGTGCACAGTTGTGGTTAGTGGGTTGTCCTCTACATATCCAGTCCGACAATGCTACAGCAGTTGCCTACTTTAGAAGGCAGGGCGGAACAAAAAGTGCCCAGGCAATGAGAGAGACAGAGCGCATATTCTCATGGGCCATGTTCCTGCAATTACTGCTGTTCATATTCCAGGAGTCTACAGTTGGGAGGCAGACTTCCTCAGCAGGCAAGCCATTCTCGCTGGGGAGTTGTCTCTCCATCCGGAGGTCTTCCTCCAGTTAACCAGGAGGTGGGGTCTGCCAGACCAAGATCTGACGGCGTCTCGATAAAATCACAAAGTGCCTCTGTTCTGTTCCAGATCCAGAGATCCTTAGGCGGCGTTTGTGGACGCAATGTCAGCCCAATGGACCAGTCTGCTGGTTTATGCCTTCCCTGCCTTCGCAATGTTGCCAAGGCTCCCAAAAAGAGTAAAGCAGCAGGGAGTGCTGCTAATTCTAATAGCTCCCAATTGACCAGGAAGGTCGTGGTACGCGGACAGTCTAGCTGGAAACTCCCTCTTCGTGCAGACCTCCTTTCTCAGGGACCGTTCTTACACCAAAACCTTCAACAGTTGAATTTAGTGGCGTGGCTCTTGAATCCCAGATTTTAGATCCAGAGGTTTGTCTGAATCTGTTATCCAAACCATGCTCAGAGCCTGCAATCCTGTGTCTGTAAAAATCTATCACTGGCTGGTGTGAACATAAAGTTTCAATACCTTTTCTTTTAGTCTGGCAAGATTTTTGGAGTTCCTGCAGGAGGGTCTCCAATCAGGTCTTCGATTGGGTTCTCTTAAGGTGCAGGTGTCTGTCCTTTCAGTGTAATTTCAGCGGAAGTTGGCTCTTCTTCCGGAAGTCCAGACTGTTTTGCAGGGGGTCCTCCATATTCAACCCCTCTCTGTGCCTCCAGGCTCCTTAGGTTCTTTCCGTTTTGCAACGTCATTCGTTTAAGCCTCTAAACTCTGTTGAATTGAGATTTTTGTCCTGGAAGGGTTTTCTTCTAGAAATTGCTTCTGCTAGACGTGTTTCGGAGCTGAGTGCGTTATCTTGTAAATCCCCTTTCCTCTTATCACATCAATCAGATTGTTCTTCCAGCCTACCTTTTGTCTGCTAGTTCCTCTTCTAATGTTCAAGATAATTTTGTGGCTTTGTATGTCATTAGAGCCTTAAGGATTTATGTGGATAGAACAGCGCAGTTCAGAAAAACTGACTTCCATTTAGTTCTTTAAAAGGCTCAAAAATTAGTGGTTGGCTGCAAAACTGTTGATAGCCAGATGGATTCGACTCACGATTCAACAGGCATATAGGGATGCAAAGCAACCAGTGCCTCCGGGACTATCAGCCCATTCTACCAGGTCGGTCAGTGCATCATGGGTGGCAGGTATAGGGGCGTCAGTGCAGCAGCTGTGTCAGGCAACTACCATCCACACATTTACAAAATTCTATAAATTTCAGGTTTAGCATCCCAGGATGCTTCCTTTGGAGCGTTCCCTCCCTTAAGGGACATCTTTGGTATATCACCCATGTTCGCAGTGTCCCCCAGAGGAGCGAGAGAAAAACATCCGTTTCTCTTAGATCATCTGGGGGACACTACACGCCCTCCCTCACGCTCAGTGGTACTTTCATTTTCTGATTCATATTGTTTTTTCTTCTCCTGGGCTTTTTTACGAAACTGAGGATCCAGTGGGGGTTGGAGAGGGGAGGAGCTTACTTCAACAGTAATTTTAACTTTAGCGATAACTTTAAATTTAACGATTTAATGGTGAGTAACAATAAACCCCATTTTCTTTACTATACTTTTTTTTTTTTTACAGTTCAAACTATCTTATGTTAACATCAGCATGCTGTATTCTCTCAGATTAGTATGGAATTGTGTTGTTATAATGTACTGTAGAATGGAAGAGGGTAGGTTTTCTCATTGTCCTTTTTTTTGTTTGCTTAGTTATGATGAAGACAAGCCTTGCAGACATAGTACAAATCATGAAACTCACAGGTGATTACTCATACTACATCACATTGGGGTCAGGGAAAAAAACCCATCATCAATTTTATACGCAACAAAACAAGTATGTTGTTTGAGGTGATCTGTGTGTGTCTTGTCATTAAGAAATCATGTATTTCACAACAGTATAACCATAGTCTTTATAGTCTTAGGGGATTTTGCAATTTTCAGCAGCTACTTAATTGACACGCTTTTAATATTGTTGAAGTTGTCTAACTTGCCCAGTTTTTGGATTTGTCTACCAAACTTTTTATTGATAAAGTTTGATTAAGTTGTCATCTCAAAGCTAACTGCTATAAAATCTTATCTAAGGGCAGTCAGACCAACTAAAGAGATCATTATAACTAAGTGAGGAGTAGATCTAAAGAGAATTTACCCATTCTTCTTGTGCAAACCAAGGCTGTAAAATGATGTATGCAATTATGGGTACTGGATTTAGAGGCCAAGAAACTTCTATTTTTTCAAAGAAATAGGATTCATTTATTCAATATGGCAAGAGACGAAGTTGGTACAGCTTCCACACAAAACTGCTGAACACATTGGTAAAGCTTTATGGTTTGTGTTTAGGCACTTTTACTGTTAGCATTAAGTAAGTATTGAACCAAAATACAAGTTGCCCTGTAGAAGGCAGTTACCACCAACATAAGGAAATATATGTAAAATTTCAACTCACAGGAAAAAATTTAAACAGCCTAAATCCCATTGCTGCTCACCTTCGTCTTGTATACAAAAGGCTAAAGCAGAGGAAATCCTTGCAATGAACTACACAGTAAATGCAGAAAAAACCCAACTCTCTCAACAAACGTGACATTATGGAGATAGTAACCTGGCCACACAGATATTATTTATACTAGTAATATAGTTCATTTGGAACAATATAGCATGCATATGATATAAGGCAATGCCTTATAATAATCTAAATCGAATCAGAGCGATTTGGTTCTTGGCTACATTTAGAAAATGTAGCCAAGAACATTATCACTCTGTTAGCCCCTTTATGACATAGCTAAGATCTGACTGCATAAGATCCTGTTGGCTTGATCTTGTATAATTTGCCACCCCCATATGTGGAATAGAGTGCCCATGTGCTTGCAGATTTACATATATTTCTCCTTCATATAGTTGGGGAAAACACATTACAGTGGTGGTAATAGCAGCTCATACAGTCATTTAGGTTGATCAGTTTATTAAAAAACTTTTAGGTCACAAACTTATTTTTAATGTATTATATCTGGTTGTAAAAATAACTCCTACATTTCTGGGTTTCTGGCATGTTTGAATTTTTTTTATATTTGCATACTGTTATTATTTTAATACACAACTGTAGGAAACAAACCTGTACAAAAAAACAATTAAATAAATGCTTTCAAACTTGAGAATTTGTTACTTTTTCTGCAGTTTCTTGAAAAAGCAACATGCATAGATGATGTCACGCCTATAAGGTTGCCATGTTTGCAGTCCTATTCACCTACTGCTTGCTGTGCTGAGTCTACAGCCTCCTGTCTCTTGATTCCACAGAGTGCTGATCAGCAGACATTCCCCAGAACTTGATAAATATGGACAATTCCTTGAAAAAGGAGACTTCCAGTTTTTTCACACATCATTTCCTAAAAATACCTGTGCAGAATCTATCTGCTCCATGTCCTGCAGCCCTGACAGTTGAATGCTAATTATACTACCATCCTCAGTCTGCACTGGGAGAACATGATATTCAGTCACAGTGTTGGTGTCCTCTGATTCACTGATAACAAAGTGGATTTCTGTGGCCTCTTGTGTTGGAAGCACTTGCCATGCAAACTCCTCCTCTTGTGTTTGAATTATAGTCTCATTTTCTGGTAGATTTACAGTCTGATGCTAAAATAAACAAAGTCAAAAATAGAAATATTAAGTACATCTAACCAGATATGAAAAAAGTAAAAATGTAGCAAAAAGCATTGAGGACCCAAAACCAAAATAAACAACAAAAAAATATACAAATGTAGCGACAACATAGGCCTAGAAGTGTCACTTAAGATGAAAAAAAAATGTAATGTACAATAATAGGATTGTTTAGGACGGGTGGGTGTTTAGAAGGAATAGTCCTTTCACCAAGCAGGGATTATAAATGATTGATATGCAGGCTGACATTGATAATCAGCCCTTTATTTACTAATCTTCCTAACTCCCACAACTGTTCAAACCACATAATTTAAGCAATGTCAGTTTAACTGCATTTACAATATTATTTATTTTACGAATTCATTAAAATGAAAGTTCACTCTGCAGACTCATTCATCTTTTTTGTAGTCATCTACTCCACTGACTCCCAGCCTATCGGAATTTTGGCAATACAAACAAGTGGTGCAGATAATCATTTGATTGGACAGTCAGGTAGGTTATTATGCATGCATGCCTGATTAACCTGACCACTCCCAATCAAAACAATTTCCAATCATTTATCAGACAGTTTGGGTAGTTATTAAACAGCCATACACTGCACAATAATCTACATTCCCTGGATAGGTCATGTTAATTTATTGCACATAGACAAGTTAAAAGAGGCTTGTCCCTTTAAATGCTTTGTGAATATAACTAGTGACAAAAAAAAGTACTGTCTGTGAGGATTAGAAAAATAAATAAGTAAATAAATAATTCTTAGAAATCATAAAAAATTGGAAGCACTGGTTAACTAAAATAAAGTGTAGGTGGGACTAAGTGCATATGATTAGAGGGCATACACACATATAGAAAAACACTTTTGCAAAAATTCTCAGGCCTTTTATATTTTCTTTAATCAATAGCCAATAGCAGCTGCTACAATGATCTATAGACCCTCACTAGTGAAGTCTAATTTAATAGCATTAGATTTTATCATCAATTCTAATCCATATGTTATATATACAAGTAGAGAATGTGGGAATGTTTTCATTCCATGCCAATTACTTTTAAAACCAGCTATTTTTAATGCATTTGCTTTACATATTAATAACATTCCCACCTGTTTCATGTCAGTCTCTTTCCTAACTCTTTTCCGTTTGCAGCTGACCCCTGACACGTGAGACCTCATACTCTTCTCATTCTTGTGTGTCTTCTGGTGCTGCCGGAGTACAAAACGTTCATGAAATGTGGCAGAGCAGAGGCGGCATTTCAGCTCTGTCTCTGAGTGAGTGTGTTGTTTCCGGATGTGAATTTCTGCAAAATAAGAAGACTCTACTGAAGAAAATATTGAGATGGTATATTACCTGACATGAGTAATTACAGTAAAGTCTCAGGACCGGAGGCTAAGGGGCATTTTCTGATATCTAAGATCGGAAATTGCTCCCCCTTTGTACCAGGAAAGAATTCTGGGTCCAGAACCATCCTGGCAGGGATCAGACAGTGGGGCAGGACAGAGCTGGAAGTGGAAGTGCTTCCATTCTGTGGGGTGGTGGGGGGGACGGGACATATGCAGATTGTAGAGTACGGGTTGGCTTCAGTTAGGAGCTCCAACAACAGTGGCAATGGAGGCATAAAACATAGATAGTAATGCCCTTAAATATTGCAGTTTTCCCCATTACCTTAATATACAGAAAACACCCAGAATGCATATAAAAGGAATGGTCTGTAAAACTGTCCTGGAGGTTGTAACATGAACATATATTTGTGGCTGAAAAGAGCTTTGATCAAAAGACTAACTTTAGTAGACCAGCCAGGACAACTGCTAACCACAACTCCACTGTATGAAACTGGTTCTTATGGACTGACAATTACTTAAATAAAAACTAGATACCGCATATACTCGAGGTAAAGCCGAGTTTTTCAGCACATTTTTTATGCTGAAAAAGCCCCCTCGGCTTATACTCGGGTGATGGAAAAAAAAAAGGTCCTACATTTAACTTACCTTTGCTGTCCCTCCGGCGGTCCCTGTGGCTGTGTCAGGCTCTCTTCTCCGCAGCTCTGCCTCCGGCTGTCTCCCATGCGGTGCACGCTGCACAATGACGTAGAGCTGACCTTAGGTCACACGACGTCTTTGTGCAGCGCGAGACCTGGCATTTGGGGGCAGACATGGAGGCTGGCATTTGGGGGCAGACATGGAGGCTGGCATTTGGGGGCAGACATGGAGGCTGGCATTTGGGGGCAGACATGGAGGCTGGCATTTGGGGGCAGACATGGAGGCTGGCATTAGGGGGCAGACATGGAGGCTGGCATTTGGGGGCAGATATGGAGGCTGGCATTATGGGCAGACATTAAGGAGCAGATATGTTGGCAGGCATTAAGGGGCAACTGAGGTAAGTCCAATGTTTCAGCAGGGAAGGGGCAGAGACTGGCAGGACACACAGAGGAGGCAGACTGACTGGCAAGACACACAGAGGGGGCACACTGGATACTGGGTGCTGGATACACATGATGATACAATTAATGACATTTAATTGGTATCTATTTTAATTTTGAAATTTGCCAGTAGCTGCTGCATTTCCCTCCCTAGGCTTATACTCAAGTCAATAAGTTTTCCCAGGTTTTTGTGTTAAAATTAGGGTCGGCTTATACTCGAGTATATACGGTAATTACTTATTCTTTTTTTCACACTCAACATAGGAAAAGCCTAAGGTCAAGGCTGCACTCACAAAACCACAATTGTAGAGGGCTGTATATTGCTATTCCAGCTGAATAAAAGCAGTTCATTTTCTTGTTTCATGATAGCACATTAGTTAGTATACTAAAGTGGTCAATTCTGTACAGATTTCTTTTCAAACAATGATTCAAACTCTGACTTCTTCTGTGTAGCAGCAAAGTCAGGATTTATCTCTAATTATCTCAAGTGTATAATAACTGTCAACCAATGAGTAGTGTTTTAAAACAATAGGAAATCAGGTGGTAAGTTACACCTGGGAAAAAATTTGTGTGAAATTAGGAAGAATATTTTATTTTTGCTTATTGCACACAGATACAGACTAGCTTTACTTTTAAGACTTTACTTTAGACTTAGGCTAAGAAACATTCACTCTCAACTAATTCAGTTTGCAACAGATAACATTTGCCTTCCATTTCCTAAGTTTCCACCTGATCTCATTTTCAAACTATGGATCTGGTTCATAGACTAGAATGGTACATCCTTACTTCCTCTCATTTGTCTAAACAGCTTTTAGGTTTTTAATAATTTTTATACACAACTTATTTTGTCAAGCACTCCATGATAATAATAATAATTATTATTTTTAATTCTGTGTGTGCATGGTATGTAAATTTGACAGGAAACAATAGTTATGACATAACTATTGAAACATCTGTGAATAAAGAGTGTTTTGAAAATATAAGGATAGGGAATAGCAGCCTGATTTCATTATGAAGTACTCTAATTTTATATCCTACTTAATTTAGCTTGGGTGGCTAGACAGCATTAAAATCTTCTGTTCCTATGCTGAAAAAAACACAACACAATGCTCTGATAAAGCATATTTATAAATCCCTTCTTCACATTAAAAAGGTGTGGGCTTAGTTACAGGAGGTCATATTCATTGTTTTAGATGCACCATGCTAATCAGTACTTACTTAGACTGTGTTTCCCTGTGAGGACAGTATTACATAATGTGCATGGAAGTTTGGGTAACTCCTTTGTGTGTTTCCGCAGAACATGCATCTCCATGCTAGTCTTCTGTGTGAACTTAGCCTGACATACAGAACATGTGAACGGCTTCTCTCCTAAAACGGAAAAATACACAAACAAAATATAGAAGTGGTTTATGTAAAATAAGGTAATTTTGTGCAAAACTAGTCTGTACTAAAGAGATCTTTATCCAAGACTTAGAGATGTGAAACAAATGCAAATTTGTGCTATATGTATCTTTTTCAAATAAAAGGTTAATTGGTGACACATTGAGTGACATGAACAAAATTTATATAGTTGACATATCAGAATGTAGATATGTCAAATTGTCAACAGTTAAGTATTATGTTACTATTTGTTTGCAACATCTGTAAACTTAATGTAATGCATGCAGCTTGTTAAAAATTTAATATTATCTATCTATCCACACACACACGGGACATCAGGGACAAACAAGTTTGTCGACATATTTTGATTGTCGACATAACAACCGGAAAAGGATTAGTCTTCGTATTTCCTGGAATATAAACGTTTAGTTGGGCGGATGAGGGGGAAAGGTGTAGAGCATGGAACAAGGAGGAAAGTAAAACAGCTGGAAAGAAGACAAATTCTATAAAAAAAATGGTAGAACTCTGAAATAAATATACATGCTGTCTCTGATATATCTATTGTATATTGGTTATGAGACTAAGCTTAAAGAGCACAGCATCATCCACTTAAATAAAGTCAGTCTGGTAAACCAAGTAAAAAGGATAATAAATGAAATGATAAGAGATTAAGCCCCTTACAAGGTCTGCAAGCTCTCATCCTAACCTAACAGCCAGCATTATCTGCTAGAATACTTTACAGTAAAATATTCTTAAGATTGTGAGAAATAATTTGACAGGTGGAGATGGTCTATTAGGAAACTTTAAGGAAAAAAAAAAAGAAGTAGAATTTAACACTCTCACACAAACCTTAGTCTCTTGCTTTAGTTAAAAAAAAAAAATCAAATTATCCTTTTACCAAATGTTTTATAATGTGATATGTCAAAAACATAAAATCCATAGTAGTTATTCCTATACCTAGAATCTTCACTGGCTACTATCACATGGTTGTTATTAGCTGTTAGAAAATGTAGTGTAATTTCACAACATAACTAGTCACAAATAAAGTGTAATGACTATACACTGCTAAACAAGAAGGAAATCAGTGAATAAAATAACAGTTTTCTTTCTCTGTGAGACAGATATTAAGTTTTCCTATTTGTAGTCATGCATCAGCAACTATACAGCATTTTCTTTTCATAATTCCCTTCATTCATAAAAGAAATATGAAATGAAATACTTTCTTTAAATTACCAACAATAAGGTTTAATCCAATAGATTTAGGCTGGTTTACATCAAGTCAGCATGCCATGAAAATTTACAGTCCCCACTGACCTGTATGAGTCCTCATGTGTCTGGACAGCTTGAAGGAATCGGTAGTGGCGAAGCTGCACTGATCACAACTGAATGGACGATTATCACCATGATCTTGGACATGAAGTATTAGCTCCACAGCCTAGAAATATATAGATCAACTTAATAAAAACAAACAAAAGGACAGCGTTGTTCAACTTGTAACTCGATAAGGTTTCGTTTTAACATTGTATGTAGATACAATGCAGCTGAAGTCAAACTTTAGCGCAAAGTGTGCCTTGTTTGCATACCTCTGTAGTCTCATGGTCACAAAAAGGGCACTTAAATAGGTTTTCAGGTTTATGGGATTTTTTATGCTTGAGGAGCTCCATGCCAGTTGCAAATGCCTTTTCACAGTCCTTACATCGATGCAGCTTTACCTCTGTTAAGATGAAATTCATATTAGAAAGATAGAGTTTCCAGAAATAAAGATAATAATAAAAGTACAAACTTAAAAGAAAACAGACTCATAACAAATATAGAAAAGCCTAGTAAAAACTTTACAAGCCTAATGTCTGAAGTTATCCTTGCAATATCTTATGATCCAGAACAAATACACTCATTTTAATTCAGTCTGGCTCATAAGCAAAAAAATCCTCAATATTTGCAAGTAATCATCATTATTGCCTATTTTTTTAAAAGGCACATGGGTCCTGATCCAGACCTACGATGCCCGGCGTTAATACGCCAGGCGTAAGATCGGGCGTCCGTAGTAGCAGCGTAGTAACAGCTGAGGGGGCGTTCCTCGCCGTTACTACGCAAAGGTTAGTGTAGGTAGGCAGGGGGGAAGGAGTGTAATGAGGGAGGGAGGCAATTTAGTTAATATGGTCCTGTCGCAGCGTATGTACCCTCGCTTACGCCGGCTTCAGCCGGCGTAAGCGAAAGTAAATATGCTGGGACAGGTGGGAGTGTCAGGGAAGTGCATGCTGATACGCTGTGCTTTACTAAGTACAGCACATCGACGTATGTCTGGATCAGGCCCATGGAGTCCAACCTCACCATACAGATGGTATGCACATACACTATTACAGAAGATTATAATACGTGTAAGTGTAAGTCATCACCAGCTTGGGGAATAATGGGGGAAATAATCACTATGTATGTGTAAAAGTAGATTACAAATTATTGTATAATAATATTTTATTGTACTTCTGTTTCCTGGAATAAATTGCAGTGGTTCAGCTGTGACTTGTGAAGTAGCAGATCAGTACACCACTAACGTGCAGCCACTGTCTGTTACTAACACTTCCCGTTAACATCTGTTATATTTAACCCATGTTTGTTTTTATTTCTTTTTCCTCTCCTTTTTTAAAAGGTTTTCTATATCCAGTGGATTTATTATATACTCCCCTCTTAACTATTTGAAGATGATCTTATAATAGTTAAAAAAAAAAAAGAAAAATACATTACATAGAATTCAAATATAACTTCATCCTGTAATCTGATATTGAAATACGGACATTATAGGTAACTGAATAATTTTCTTAATGAGAATTCTCTTACTGGATTTCTATATGGTGCTAAAATAGAACCAAACTTGTGGGAAATAACCATTTAAAGAAACCAATTTAAGACTATCATATACACTGCTCAAAAAAATAAAGGGAATACTTAAACAACACAATGTAACTCCAAGTCACATTTTTGTGTAATCAAACTGTCCACTTAGGAAGCAACACTGATTGACAATCAATTTCACATGCTGTTTTGCAAATGGAATAGACAACAGGTGGAAATTATAGGCAATTAGCAAGACACCCCCAGTAAAGTAATGGTTCTGCAGGTGGTGAGCACAGACCACTTCTCAGTTCCTATCCTTTCTGACTGATGTTTTGGTCACTTTTGAATGCTGGCGGTGCTTTCACTCTAGTGGTAGCATGAGAC
>WWET01000695.1:212050-226768 GCA_011038615.1 Limnodynastes dumerilii
CATATGGATTAACTTCAAATATAAAGATAGGGATCGCAGGAGATCCAAAATAGGTTGAACTTGATGGACTGTTGTCTTTTTTCAACCTCATCAACTATGTAACTATTTTAGAATAATACATGTTGAAGCCTGTCACAGTACTCATTTTATCATGGTCTTTTACATTGATAAAACAGGAGAAAAGAAGAAAACCTTCTTACTGACCTGTGTGTGTTCTCATATGTCTTCTTAGTTTGAAGTTATCAGTAGTAGCAAAAGGACACAAGCTGCAAATAAATGGACGCTCACCAGTGTGGGACCGAATGTGGACCTTCATTCTGTTTGCCTAAAGCAACATTAAATACAAAAAGGCATTAAGTATTCAAAACAACAGAAAGACCGAATCCTCATTTCCGCTTAATTTTTGACTGGATCTGCAAGTAGAAGATGCATGGGAATCTTCAATTGCAAGGCAGCAAAATCCCCACATCCATGCTATCTCCCTAACCACTCCCCTTGCAACAACAGATTACCAATAGTCATGCCCTACCTCAAGTATATATTGTATATAGAAATACCAAGTAACATGGCCTTGCAATCACAACCTGGCCCCTCTGTCAGACATTGTTAGTAGTGTATGTTTCGTTAAGTCTCGAAAGGGCAGAATGATTTCTATGCAGTCAATTTGAATTTGTCCTTTTTTGGTCTGTTCGTGCACATTTATCCATTCTACCAGATAAGAAGAACAAGAGCACAACGCGCTTTTATCCAGACTTCTGACAGTTACTGTTAGGGGGCCAAGTTGGGCTCAGAAGTGATCATGACTCGGTATTGGGGGTCAAGTTGGGCTCACAACTGATTAGGATATCCAAACTGCCACAATTTTACAATCACACCAGTTGAAAAACACAAAGTATGGTTTAGCTATTGGTAGATCAAGTAGACTGGATAAGGGAGTGATTTTCCAGATGTTTGGCTACTGCAGACCTGCAATTACAGATACAAATGCATGTTATAATTTTAGAGACAACAAAGTAATAGACTGGCACCTGTGTAAGAGCAACAAACTTTAAGAGCTACAAATACATTTCAAATATATAATAGACATTAATAACATGCAAAAATGCAAGCTAAATTAAAACAACAACAATTTGAATCACCTGCAATAAATTAAATCAAAAAAACCATTAAGGCATATAAATGTCCAGATAGGTCCACAGCACCCAATAGTAAGTATAAGAAATAGGAAATTTAAATCACTTGGTAATGATTGCACTGTCTATATTTTAAAAAAGTTGTGCCGATTACTTATTGCGGGTGATTCAAATTATTGTAATTTTAATTTAGATTGCATTTTATTAATGTCTATTAAATATTTGAAATTTATTTGTACCTGTTCAAGCTTGTTGTTATTACACTAGTGCCAGTCTATTACTTTGTTGTCTTTGTTTACTCGACTAGTGACCCCTTGTTTTGACTGTGCTGCTCTGTCATTAACTCTTTCATAGTAGCAGCAAGAACATATATATTCTTTATCTTATAATTTCAGACTGACATGCAACGCATTGAAGTCGGGATTTGCCCCAGTTATCGGAAAGTCCTGTTTCTATTCTTGCAGAATTCATAAGTAGCATTTTGTCATCAGACAGCAAAGCGTGTTAATCTGACATGGAAACATACCTATGTGAAAATGTATGTGTGTGAGTGTAGATCTCTAGAAATAGAGAGACAGACAGTACATGAATTGTCATTTTGTACATACCTCCACACTTGCATAATCACAGTAGCAACACTGAAAGGGTTTCTCCAATGTATGTGCAGATCTTGTGTGGCGCAGGAGGTCTGCTGCTGTTCCATATGCCATTTCACACTCTTGGCACTTGTGAGGTCGGATACCTACAATGAATAAAACACTGTAACATAGTTTAAGACAATGCTTCAGTATCATCCACTCATTGACTATAAACCTTAAATAGCTAATGAAATATCATCTGGTTGTTCAGTGTACCATAATTTAGCACCAGGCTGTACCGCAGTGAAAGTACAAATAAACCCAACCCCCCCCCCACACACACACACACAGCCCACTATCATTATAAGGGCACTGTAGATAACAGACTTAGAGAAATTACTTCTTATAAAAATAAAATAATAGTTCTAGTTCCTGGGTGTCAGTGTAAAGGCTGACCATTGATGTTGTGCACAAAAGGTCTGATCAGACAGGAAAAAATAGGAATACATCCTACAATTATGAAAAAACACACACAAACATGGGTATATTAAGAGCGCAGCAAACATAAACCTAGGTATCCTAGATCACATCATGCTATATAAGGCATGTATCTCAGGATCAGGCCACGAGATGTCAAGGTAATCAGGAGAGGAGTTTTATTCTTAGAATACCCTATTTATTGTTGGTGCCACTAATAATGCAGCAATTTTGTGTACAATAGAGACCTGATAGGGTCATGGCGAAGAAGGATGTCTAGCTATACATAAAACAATATACTGAATCAAAAGAAAGTCAACTGTTCTTGATTTTGCCTACCTAAATGGACATTTACATGGAGGCGCAGCTCTGTGGTGGAACTAAAAGTCTTCTCACACAAATGACATTTGTGTTTATCTGTATGTCTCCGCATGTGGCGTCTCAATGCAGTCAGATTGCTTGAACTGAATTCACATTCCGCACAGCGGTACAGTGTGTTCATTCCTAGTGCACAGAAGAAATAAGGATGTGGAAATATAGTTAATTATGCCATAACAAAAAATATTTCATTGAAGTGAACAACTTAAACATACCGATGTCCTCTGAGGTTGCAGATGTCTGAGTAATAGGGTTCTGTAACACTGATATTTCTTCAGGCACTGCGGTTGATATTGGCTGCTCTTGTGTTGTACTCTGAAACAAAAAGGTATGTTTAACTGGAAATGCAAATGACAAAGAATAGGCACAATGACACTGCACCCTGCATGGAATTTAACTCTATCCACAAGTGTCATATTAAAGGGCAAAATAATGTCTACATTATAATAGCAGGTTAAATTGTCATGAAATGTTTTCCTTTTATTTAGATTAAAAATAAAGAATAATAGTAAAGTAATTGCATATAATGGATATTATAATTTACAGAAACAAATCCTTGCCTGCTAAATACAATACAGACCCAATACTAGGAGGGTATACAGAGGCTACAGGTAGAAACCTCCTATAGTTTGAGAAAATACTATATTCTGGAACATCTTAACAGTACAATAAACAAGACAGAATGAGAAAGTCTTCCACTACCCAAAGAAATAAAGGCCATCAGTATCAACAACATTTCTGGAAAACCATTGCACCTTTTCTCTACATGTGATAACTATGATACCTACTTTTATGTACAGTGTATACTTTGCAATTAATTTATTTACTAGAAGTTAAAGTAATGAAACAATATAAATAGTAATATTATAACATTAACTGTGCTTAATAAACAACCAAAAAATATATATATTTTTAAGCAACTAGCTCCTATTATCAATAGCTGGCATAAACAATATATACTCAAAATAAATTTTACAATTTGGTATGCAGCTACTCTTGAAATTTTGTTAGTACCATGGTATTCAAGGCCTATATTACAAGAAGGAAGAACAGATGTTCAACCCGTGTATATTCTTAGTTATTATTTTAGCATTAAACTTACTTGATTGACTTCACACTGAAGGGGCTGACATTCAGAATTATCCACAGAAGCTAAAGTCACTTCCTGGTAAGACTGCTCACCCTGAGCGTTCAAAGATTCTCCCAAATCTTGTAGTTCAAATACTTGTGTCTGCAGGATCTGGCCATTATCCTCATCTCTCTGTATCCCTGTAACCTGTATACTTATAAGGGAGCCATCATCTGCCTGCACAGGTACCACATGGAATTCAGATACATTACTAAATGCCTCATTTCCATCTAGCAACTTGTAAACCCGGAAAGCCAAGTCTGCCTCATCGTGTGTTGGTTGTGTTTGCCAAACAACAGCTTCTTCTTGTTTTTTCATAAGGATCTCTTGTCCGTGTGCCTCCATATTGACACCCTAAGAATAACAATAATAATAATTAATAATAATGGAGTAATACATTTTGGAATAATAGATAGCATGTTATAGGACATGTTTAACAAGACTAACAATTTTATATACTATATAACCAAATTTGTTATATAGACCTCTTGAAATTGCTCACTGTGTATGTGCTGTATTATTACCCTGATGAAGGCGTCCCAGTGGACCCCGAAACGGCTGTCGGTGATGAGCCTTACTATGGAACAGAACTCGATCCTTTGAACTCTGAACATAAATGTTATTATGAAAGCTTTATTGAATGCTGGGTGCTTTATACATTGGACATTGTAATCCATGTTGATATGTATTTTTTGGGCTATCACAGAGTTCCACCTCATTGGGTCTGTGTATATTTTTTGTAATTTTTTGCTTATTTTTGTTTTTTTATTTGATTATGCTGATGTAACACTTGGGATCGCTATTCCTGTATATGAATCATTATGCCTGTACCCTCATCATGTGGATCTTTGTGATATGATTAAATATAATTTTTGATACCATTGAGTGCTGGCTATTGTGTGTCTAGTGTACATATACTGCTCTATATAACCAAATAATATTTATTACCTGTGACCAGTATACAAGCCAAATCTATCCAGATTGCGGTTTGGTCTATTCTACAGGACAATAAAATGCTCAAGGGTATTATACGTATTTTGTATTAGTACAGAGACAGATTGATTAACTAGCAAAATCCCAAAGCAACTATCCAGGACAAACAATGGACGTCAACAGAGGTTGTGTTAAAAGTTTTACTTTAAGACTATATGCGTGGAAGCACTAAGTTGTGTTACAGTTCACAGGTTAAAACAAAATTTGTTTTTTGTTTAGTATTTTACAATAAGCAATCCAACTTATGATGTTTGATACGACTGCTGATCGCTGTAGTCACATGCATGAAAATATTACAATCTAGAAAAGGCACAATAAAATAAATGTGAAATGTCTGTACATTTAGATAAAAGCATAAAGCATGAAACACCGATACAGGATATGAGGAAACTACTAATCTTTTCAGAATTGGATATATAGCATGCACCTAAGTGTCACCCTGCTGTCAATTTGCTCTTGTTTTAGCAAGGTTGTCAAGGTGATTTGGCTAACATTTCCTAAATATATATTATGTGCACAACTTTCTATAAATATTTCATTTGTATGCATAGAAATGGTATAGCAGACAGAATATAAAACAGACAAAACAATACCTGAACAAAAAATTCCACACTTCTAGTGCGCCCAATAGATAGATCAATGCTCAGGCATCTGTTCGTTAACCCACAGATACCTATCTATTTGTCTGCTACTGCCAAACAGATCTCTTCTGCTAGCCCACCCACAGGTATCTCCTAATCACCTGTGTGATCCCTGTCTGTGAGCCTCCAATACACCATACCTCATTGCCTGGGTACATGGTTCCACAGCAGTCTGCCTTTGCTATCTGCATAGGTGCCATAAGTGAATGTATCCACCTAGAAATTCTAACATAGTCGGGTGTCCCTAAAAAACCTTACAGGAGTTCTCCCCAGCCTAACATAAATGCAGGTGCGTCCCAACAGGTCCTTGCAAGCATGTCCCTCTAACTGCCCCTCATAGATGCCTACAATTGAGTCTTTCTGTAAAACCCAACATACATGTGAAGTCATTACGCTCCACATTAATCCTTGTGGCGACATATAGGGGATTCTGAAAGGGGGAGTAAACTCACAGGTTACACAGCAGCGGAGACAATTCAGTGCAGTCCTTTAGCAGAAGGAACTAAACTCTACTTCCTGTCTATGGACCGCTGACGTCATCAATAAGATACGTCACGTGGGACGTCAACAGCGTTCCAGTGGGTAAATCTTTCCCGCCTTTTGAATACTCGTGTTTACTTGGAAATGAAGTAACACAGACATGTTTGTATAAGCTCGGGGAAACAGTACCAGTGACTTTTTGCAGGGGCGCCCTTGGTTTGTGACGCTTTCAAATTCCTGTTCAAATTACAAATATTCTTCTGAGAACGTTTGCAGGATGAACAAGGGATGTTCTTTAATTGGACGAAACCATACTGTGAAGCCTGATCTTTTGCGCCATTTTTCTTGAGGGCAAATCCTTGGCAATTACGCTACATTAAGATGTTGCAGATCCAACTAAAATCAGGTTATGGCAGTAGTCTGGCATGGTAATTAGACAGAGATCTGCATAAATTCTAATATGTGTATAATTAAACTTCATTGTGTTAATTCAAGATGAAGCATCTGATTCAGAGATGCACTTCCACCCTTTTTTTTAGGTGCAAGTGTAGACCTGAGCAATACCATGTTGAATTGCAAGGGGAGGCAGCTTTAAATTGTAAAACCAGAAATAAAATTAGGAGGTGAAGTTTCTTAGCTCAATAATATTTTATAGAATAAACATTAAAACTAAGCAGTATTTTAGTTCTATGTGTAAAAGTAATGTATATTCCCTACTTGCAACATTTTTTTAATTAACACCCCTTACTTTGAAAAATGGTTTAGCCGAGCTGTACACTTCCACCTAAAAAAAGGTGTAAGTGTATCTGAAACAGACCCTAAATTTCCTAAAACTAAGGTTTTGCTGATTGTAGGTATTGTATGATTTGCTTGTTTTATTGAAGTAATGGAACTATACATTTAATGCTTAATTACAATTTCTTAAATTTGAAATTAAATTACTTTATGTCAACGAGGGAAGAAACAAATGCTGATTTGGGGCGGGACTCAATGATGCAAATCGCATTCTGAAGCCTTGCCCTGCCTGACAAAGCTACGCTATACTTTTACTAGGGATGGGGCAAAGCTGAATGCAAATTGTTATCAAGCCCCATCCAGCCTTAGTAACACAACGGCTCTCGCAGTGAGTGGGACCTGAGAATTTGCATGAAATCATGTCCTCACTCCCCTTTGCAGGAGATTTGCTGGCTCTCTCAAGATACCAGGAGAAATACTTGACTATTGAGAGTCTGTCAGATATTCCGGGAGAGTCAGCAACCATGGTATATACTTAGGGTTACCACTCGTCCGGGATTGCTCCAGACAGTCCGGAAATTGAGACTGGTGTCCGGAGTGCTGACGCTCATGTATTTACGTCAGCGTCAATCAGAAGCAGAGGCACCGCAGAGGACAGAGGGTGCTTTGGCTGCTCCCAAAGCTGACTGTTGGGGGTGCTGATAATATAATAGTTCAACTTCACACTAAGGGCCAAATTTGCTAAGCTGTGGGTTTGGAAAAGTGGAGATGTTGCCCATAGCAACCTATTAGATTCTAGCTCTCACATTCCTATTACATACTAGAGAATGTCAGCTAGAATCTGATTGTTTGCTATGGGCAACATTTCTTCTTTTCCAAACCCGCAGCTTAGTAATTCTGGCCCTAGTACCTCTTTTTCAGCACATCTTAGGTCCTACATGGGATAATTAACACAGTTTCTACCCATATTGCAACTTCACACTGCACCTTTGTCCCGGGTAAATCCCAGGTTGCCACTTTTCACACTAGACCTGTGTCTGCAGAGGCAGGGAGTGAATACAATCTGACAATTTAAGTACTTTTAATAGAACCCAGGATGAATAACCTGGGATTACCTTTAACACTGCAGTGTATCAGGATCCAACACAGGAATAACCCTTATAGTGACCAGAGTTGCAGATTCAGGGTACATAACCCAGGTCAAACCATTCACACCTATACACGTTTAGGGTTATTCCTGGGTCCAAGTCTCAGTGTAAAAGGGGTACAATTCAGCTTCCCCAGTGCATAAACAGTTAACACTAAGTAAACCCCTTCCTTATATGCCCCACACTTTTATACCCTTTTCACATTGCCACTAAAAACCCAGGTTTTTTGTCAAATTCCCGGGACTAGTTTCAAACGACCCAGGTCGAGTGGCATTGCAAAAGGTACCAGGGTTCTCAACCCGGATATAATGACCCGGGAAAAAAAGAAGGGTTTTGTAGTAATGGGAAAGGTCCCGAGTTGTTTTTTAACCAGGGTTTTTCACGTTGCCTCCCGATTGGCTAGATTTGTCTACTGCTATGGCAATAGTAAACAAACTTGTTTTTAGTGCCGGATTAATAAAAAAAATAAAATGCAATGTGTTGGGCATGCTGATGCTTGCAGTGTTACAAGCAGCAGCATGTCCAGGGATGCCAGGACATGCTGGCACCTGGAGAACCAGAAGCGCCAGCATGCCCTGTCATCCTGTGCTACGCACAACAAAGTAATGCCCCCCCAGATCCATAATAAAATATAGTCGGCTCTTAACATAAAAAAAATAATAATTTACATTTAATACATTACATACATAAAAATACATTAAAACTATTATAAAAAAAATATTATGGTAAACATAGTATAAATAAAATACATTATATAAATAAAATACATAAAACACATTACAAACTCTTCTTTTATTATGTTTCTAGGGGGGGCATTACTATATGTTGTATTTGGCACAAAATGACAGGGCATACTGGTGCTTGTGGTGCTCCAAGCACCAGCATGCCCTTGCATCCTTGGGCATGTTGGTTCTTGTAGCACTACAAGCATCAGCATGCCCTGTTGCATTTAAATTCACAAAACCTGTGGAATTTGTGGGTGATGTGAAAGGGTCCGACACGGGAAATTCACATATCGGACCTGGAATTAAAAGGGTTTTTTTTTCACCACAAATCTTCTGTCAATAATCAGAGTTGAAAAACCTGGGTTATTGCTGGGGCTGCAATCTGAGAGCGGTATTAGTTAACATCCTATTCACTGTACCTGTGCTGCATCTTCTCTCCAGCAGCAATGATTCCCCCCGGCTTTGAGGAAAAAAAACACTATCCCATTTAATATAAGCATAGCTGGAACTATGGTTGCAGAACAGCCTAACATACTATCTAATATAATTGCACCAGTGTGTTCCCAGCTTTCAGGATATAAGTGAATATCTTGTCTATAAAGTAATATCATAATAAGAAGTGACCTTTTTTTAGCCTGTTTTATTGCACTGGCTTAAATGTAGTCGTTTTATGGCTTACCTGTCGTAAATAAGATGAGGATATTGGGGGGAGGGGAAGGTTCAAAAAAGCCAGTTCTCTGTGGAACAGTCTGTCCAGAGCAGGCCTGTCACTTTTCCCAAAGACGGGGGCTGTTGGAGTGAGGCAATTTTTGGCTTTAAAGGTGTAGGCCCAGATACAGACCTCTATTTCCTTCATGGGACGGGATGAAGGAGGTGTTCCCTATTTCTGGTCTGTCCCAACCCAGAAGGTTTCTTTCCGTAAGTGCTTTCTGTATTTTTTACCTTATTTTCTAAGAAACTGTTTTGCCTTTTGTATGTCAATTTTGTTATTCTTTAGTAAATAAGCATTGTGATTCTTATCATTTTAATTATCAATTAATAAGTTCATGTCTCTGTGTTCTTATGGATTCATGTGTCAGACCAGCTTGGTTGGTAACAGGAGAAGTTATGATAATTCTGATAAAGTATAATTGTGTTAGATTTATGTAAAGGAGAAACCTAAAAACTTTCTTTGAATAGGAACCATGCTGGACCAGAGGCGCAGAGTTTAACCCCAAGCCAGGTATTCACCAGAGTCCCCTGATTGTGGGGATGGACTTGGCTGCAGGCAAGGGGCAGGTTGCCACCCTCTGGACAAGCACACAGAGTGCCAGATTTACTAAGCTGCAGGTTTGGAAAAGTGGAGATGTTTCCCATAGCAACCAATCAGATTTTAGCTGATATCCTCTAGTATGTAATAGGGATGTGAGAGAATCTGATTGGTTCCCAAACCCACAGCTTAATAAATCTGGCCCAGACATAGAGATTGTGAGGTAAGATCACGGAAGAGTAGGGGCAGTAGTTACAGGTAGTGGAGACACTGCTATTGATTCTGGATACGATGACTGGACTGGAGCTGTGCTGAAACCAGAGATACAGGAACACTGGAGTAGGAGTTTGAGAGAACCAGGAACTGTTCACAACCACACACACACAACCAGGAACCAGGGAGCCAGAGCACATGAGCGAACTCAAGGACACAACTCAGGCTAAGATTAGTTGTTGCTCTGTGTAGATAGTGAGAGATTTAAATAGAGCAAAAGAAAACTAGAGAAGCGCTGTTAGAGACTGAACATAGCATTTATTGATAAAAAACACATTTAATTGAATAAATAAAAATAATTTTAAGACATAAAGCAATAGCAATCAATCTGCACAAAAATAAGTAGTTGATGAAGCAGTCCACCAAGGTAATGAGTGGCACCTGAGAGATTTTGCCTGAAGCAGGGAGTGAACCAGGATGTACAAAGGCAAAAGGAATCATGTGACAGACTGAAGGTAAACAAAACAAATTGCAGAAATCAAGGAACTGAACGAATGGTGGCTGCAGCTTATTAGTGGCTGTTGTGGATAACCCCTTGTGTCACAGATAAGTCACGGAGGTAAGGTCAGGGTCATGACACCAGCATAAGGCATTATAAGTTAAAAATACTTGCAAACAATCTTCTCCCTTTACCCACTGCTCCTTTATAAAGTGAACAATTAAAAAATGTAAGTGCTGTTCTGGTCACATGCACTTTTTCTATATGGTATAGTGTGTAACTCCACAGTTAAAGTCATAATAAACATGGGTTAAAATAATGTCAAACATTTACAGTTAATAATCTACACTGCATTTCCATAACATGTTTATTGCCAACATTTTCTATAAATACAATGTCAATTTGACTAAGTCCAATGCAAAAAGCATTTTTAGCACCGAATAATCCAAATGTAATTAACTTGGCATGCAGTCTCTCACTCAGCCAACCAGATGATGGTCTGCAATAAGAATATCCAGATTCCACATTCCAAATAAGCCATTCTAAACAAACTGGTTTTATTGTCTTATTTAATAAGTAGTATTATTATTAATTGGTATTAAATCTGTTATCCAAGGTAACATCAACGTATAGAACCTCTCTTCACAATTCTTTAGTGCAGTGTGTTCTACATTACATGTGAAAACACTCCTATGATCGTCATTCTGAGGAGTAAACTTTAAAATACTACACATAGAATGAGCACCACTGCTACTGGTAACACACAGAGAATTATATATCCCAGTCTCCAACAAAATACCATTTTTGAACCAGTTTACTATTATATCCATTGGAAAAAAATTACTAATCTGGCAGCTGAGACGCATCTCCTTTCCTAAGGTGGGAGTTGGAGGGTCGGCGGAAATAAAGTGAACATCAGGTGGTGTTCCTATAGGGGGAAAGCGGAACAGCAATCATTAGTGCTTGCAGGTTCATTGTAGTAGAAAGTTCTAAAGGACACAAGACAGATATATAAACAGAAGAGTAAGTCTCACCTTGTAAATTAATTTCATAACATAGTTCCTCTATCTTCCCTAGGCTACTATGTGTTATCTGACATGTAAAAATTCCCCCATTGTCATCTTCAGTCAGTAAAAAGTCTGTTTGACTCCAGACACTATAATGATCATTTTCATAAGGAAAAGGTCCAAATTGAGTAACATTGGTCACTGAATGTCCATTCTTTAGCCAGCTTATGTTTATCAACTTTGGATAAAACTTTTCCACGATGCAGTTTAGAATCAATGTTTCTCCTATTCGAGGTACCTGTGGCCAGCTTGTAATGTAACTTTTTTTTGGACGCGCTTAAGAGAATACAAAATATAGTTAATTTCATTATGCGAAATATAAATAAATTGCACTTAATTTCAGAACGTGAATATGAAATACTCATCCTTAATTAGCAAGTAAATCCACTTTTAAATGCAATATATATGATATCCCGAGAAATAATTCTCTGAAACTATTCACCTGTTTTAGATCCAGCAAATAATATCCAAATAAAATGCTAGGTGCATCAGTTGCATGTAGTAGAGTTGTCAGGCAATACTTTAAAACAGTACAGCTAAGATTTTCCTAGGAAGCACTCACTGATGTATCTAGAAACGTCTGAGGCAGTTTCCTCCCACATCTCGCCTAAATCCCTATTTGGAATTGTAGATTGCAGCCAGTAAGGGGACTACTGTGATGAAAATGACCTCTACCTTTAACTTGCCATGTTAACCTTAATGATGGTTATTTATTATTTATTAACAGGCTTTTATATAGAGCCATCACATTTCATAGCATTTAATAATCATTATAACATGACTTGGTGGTAACAGACAGACTGGGTGGGTAAGAGGGTACTGCTAGCAAGCTTACACTTATTGATGACCTGTTTCTTTATGTGGGATGCGGTTAGGTTGTCAGTACCATACAACTATCCATTAGGTCCAATTATGCAATTTATTTTTGTGAGGGTAGGCAGTGTTGTTCATTTTTGGAACTTAATTTCAAGCCTTAAGGAAGTATCCTCTGCCCAACATATCCAGTGCTGTGTAAAAGAAATATTGATACACTTAGGGCCAGATTTACTAAGTTACGGGAAAGGAAAAGCGGAGATGTTGCCCATAGCAACCAATCTGATTCTAGCTCTCACAGTCCTATTACTAGAAAATGTCAGCTAAAATCTGATTGGTTGCTATGCTATGGACAACATCTCCACTTTTTCTTTCCCACAGCTTAATAAATCTGGCCCTTAGTGTGCCTGTAGTGTTTGGGGCCAACCTATGTGCTGTGCATAGAAAAAATGTTAAATTAATTTTGGCAATTGATAGAGTTGGCATTATTTATTGGGTAACTTGAAATGTGCATAAATACATATATATTAAAATATATTTATACTTTATCCAGACCGTTAGGCATACATACCTACTACATTTATGGGGCTCACACATCTGGTTATACTCTGCAGTGCTTTGTGTTGTACCTCACACACTAGCAATGCTCCATCATCCAGAAGACAGGGGAAATAAGATAACTGTGAAGTCACATTATACACATTGCTATGCTTACTGACTGGATGGTGTGCAAGACTGGTTACATCAACAGATTGTAACAGGGGATCGTTCCCTGAATGATCAGTTCCTGGTTCTCTTGTGGATTTTTCTACATACCAATGAATGTCAATTACTTTGGGTCTGAACCCACTTATGTTGCAAAGAGCTACCATCTTCTCACCAGCAGCATTTACTTCTGGTAAAATGAGCGATGACACCAGTGGAGACACTGAGGACAAAACAAAAAATGTATATATATTTCAGTAACGTGATTCATTGCTGTTTGTTCCATTGTAACCTTAACTTTTTTTAAGCTTTGTTTTTAAGAACATGTCTGTGATGTTTTATATTATCTAGCCTTGAACTTTATGGATTTTGCATGTCGGTGGAGGATGATGAAGGGTGTGAATGCTGATCAGGTTATCAAAATGTGATTGTCTCCTCTGCAATAGAAAAATAAATCGGTTTTCTAAAAACTGTTAGATTATATTTGAAACACAATTTAGCAATGGTCTTCTGAAACATAAGTATTGTCCTGTGCAATAAAACAAAAGAATGATATCATAGTTTTTTCCATGCTATGGACCGGAATCACACTTAGGGGTTAATTCTGTAAGGTAGCCTCCACTGCGGAGGTTATTGTATGGAATAGCTGATTCACAGCCCCACATGTAGTAGACCAGGGCACTCCCCCCTACTCTCCTACATGTGAATTGGGGATCCACCACCTGGGACCCTACCTTAAGTATTAGTCACATAATGCTACAGGTTTCTTTAAAATAGTGTCAATAGGCAATAAACATTGCTGAAAGAGGCTTTTTCTTGGTGTACTCACCCTATGTTAGCTGCTTGTGGTAGATATTTACAGTTTTGTACATGCCTTGCAGCTCAGGGATTTTATTTGAGTTAATTCAGATTCATTGCTTTGTGTTTAATTCAAGGTATGGGATGATAATCTAAATCAGTTATTTTTTCTAGTACAGTTGTTAATGGGTGAGTGTATCATACCTTTAGCAAGTAACCTCTGATATATAATAGTTAAGCCTATGCAAGCTATTAGCAGCAGCGTAATTGTACTGCAAACAACTGTTACAAGGAATTCTGAATCTTGTCGGATTTCTTGCGGAACTGCGGGGAAAAAAAAAAACAAAATAACTTTATTAACCACTGTTGTACAAGCAAACAACAAATTAAAAAGGACCTGATCCAGAGCTTTAGCTGGCAAAATGCGTGCAGATTACATGGATGTGGGCTGTGCTTGATCCAGAGGTGCACTTGCAAGACTCTGGGACGTGCGCACATTTCAGTCAGCGCACAGACAAAAGTTTTGTAATCACTTTTATAAATAACTGTTCTCTCTCAGGGATTATTGTTGCTGTGAGTACCATTTTTTATTGTATTGACCAAAATATGACATTATTGGTGAGTGTGTGTTTGTGTTTATCCATCTATACATACATATATACATATACATTTATACACACATACAAATAAAAAGTGATGAAAGAGTGACTGCAAGATGAATATATTATCTTTAAATATTTATATTAAAATGTAAAATTTTAGCCTATTAAATAGTGTGTGTTTTATCCATCTATACATACATATATACATATACATTTATACACACATACAAATAAAAAGTGATGAAAGAGTGACTGCAAGACAAGATTATTATCTTTAAATATTTATATTAAAATGTAAAATTTTAGCCTATTAAAATGTGTCAATTTTGGTTAACATTTTTTTTAAACAAAACAA
>WWET01000695.1:234353-244384 GCA_011038615.1 Limnodynastes dumerilii
TTAAGTAATGCAGATGTAATAAGCCAGTTCAATATTTTTCTAAATTTTTTTTTTTTTTATATAAAATTTTTATATATTTAAAACACAAAACAATTGTATTTCAACATTAATTCACACACACACATGGCTGCACGGCTTTAAGTTATTTAGGTTATTCAGTAAGCAGTATATATGTAATACATAAGCCAGCACCCCTCAACATATACATTTTTCACATTACTCTTGAAGAGAATCTTGTGCATACAATAAAACCGATGTGAAAAATGTATATGACAAGGAATGGCTTATGTATTAGATATATAAATGCTTACTGAATAACCTGATGCCATGATTAAGTTCTGAATAGTGGATGTGAGTACTTGCCTTAAATCCCAGCGGGAGTCAATACATTATATATACCGTCTTTCCCTGAAAATAAGACCTAGTCATAAAATAAGCCCTACCTTGATTTTTCATATTTCCTTAAATATAAGCCCTACCCCGAAAATAAGCCCTAGTCAAGTACAGAGCGTCCTGACTCCGCTGAGCATCGAGGCTTCCTGGCCTGTGAGCGTCTGTGCGTCTGGCCCACCGTTATCGTGAGCCTCTCTCTCTGATCCATCGGTGAGTGAGTCCTACCTCCACAGCTGTATTTTACTGCTGACAAATACTTTGGGCGGACTGGTGGTGCTCAGTGCACTGGGCTCTAAGCAAGTGAACTACAGTGTGCACAGTAAAGGTGAGCGTCCATTTCCTGCTCAATAGGTGCCATTTTATGTGTCTAGCTGGTGCTGAACCCCAGCTTCACCTGTCTAACTCAACCACAGATCCACCACCAAGCTTCATCTCCCCTAAACCAAAAAAAAAAAACCTACAGTGTGCTTTACTGCTAACCTCACTGCTTTCGGCTATCTCTATTTCTAAAAACAGCCCATCGCAGCGGGGACTGCAGCAGATATACACACCGACATAAATATAATATTTTGCAAAAAAATAAACTAAAATGTGCACACGCTTACACAAACAACTCAGTCAAACTGAGTTGCAGAATTCCCCTATGATGTGCTTCTACTTTTTTTTTACTGCCTTATTAGGTAACCCAAACATGTTTTACTGCTTTTTCATATGGAGTAGCTTACACTGTATCATTTAATACATCAAGCTATGACGGCCTGGGCTAAGCAGACTCCACTTGCATGTTCTGATCTGGTGCAGTGAAAATATTGGATAAGTTTCCATTGACAAATATGGATGCCAGTGGAGAACTAAAGGAACGACAGGCATATCTGTAATGGGTGCAGGGTGTTCAGTGCACACGGGCCACTCAGAATAGTGGGTCCTGTGGCATTCATCCTGCAGTTCACATATAAGGGTTGGCAGGGGAAGGGGGGCCCATTTGGCAGCTATTTCTTTCTTTCAAGATGTCCCGGAGGGAAGAAATAGATGCCAAATGGGCCCCCCCTTCCCCTGTGGTAGGACTGTCCTGATTCATGGACCTCAAAGTGAGCGAGACCTAACAGTCCGATTTAAGCACCGTGAATCAGGACAGTCCTGTCTCAGGGTAAGGCCCATGTATAAATCCTGCACAAGGGCCCCCTTACTTCTTGAAACGCCCCTGAAAAGAATGCACAAAATCTTGTGGTTTGCTAGTTCAGAAGTACACAGCCACAGTAGCTGCTTTGTGTCTGCTTTATATAAAAGCTGAAGTATTCGGGCATATGCTGTGATAAAAACTTCTGCTTTTACCCATGCAATAAAAGTTTAAGTCGCAGCTCTGGATCAATACCAAGATGTACATTTATATTTAGAAAGTGATTACAGAGAACACTGACAAAAAGTAAATAAATTGTAGTGTGAAAATGCATATTCTGAGATTTTTGTATTTATACTTTAAACATCCCGCTTACCTGTAGACGTGTGGGCTTACAGGTACACGTGCATAGTTCAACCAGACTCTCAATCATATCCAGCTCTGCACTACTGCTTACAACTGGATCAGTAGTCAATTTAGCCATAAAAACTCAAACTAAATGGTCTCATTTGAAGGTTCAAAAGTTTTGGCTGAATTACAAAATATTTACATATCCAATAATTACATTTAATGCAAAGGCTTCCACTAGTAAATGCACAATAGAAGATGTCAATACTCACTTTTAGTGTTAAGAGTGGTATTTATTCTTAGTGACTGTGGCAGAGAATTATGTTTCACGTCACAGATGAGGACCGCCCCATCGTCATCTTTAGAGTAAACCATAGAGACTTGGCTGCTGACGCTAAAGGTTCCATTTTCATCCGGAAGTGGGATGCCTGTGCAGATATTGTTGGTAATAACTTTTTCCGGCACCTGCTTCTTCATAAACCATGTTATTTCAAGAGCTTGTGGATAAAAACAACTGATTTCACACAAAAAAGTCTTTGTCTCGCCATCTGTCAGATTCGGATTAATTGGTGACAGTTTCACAGTGGGTAGTGCTGTAGAGTATGAAGATAAGACACATGGTAATTGCACTCATCATGGAGGTCCCACTCAAACAAGTAAAACTGTTCGGATCACAGAACTTGATTCAAAGTTAAGAAGCTACTGCTATTTGCATACATATATTTAAGAACAGTTAATCAATGTATGCAAGGTCCCCTTATTTACACAATCTACGTAGGATCTCTTAAGAGCGATCTACAAAGCCGTTTGTAACGAGATAAGTAAGAAGGGGCGTGCCAGGCCAACTTAAGAAGTAACTTAAGAAAAGTGGGTGGGGGGAGGCATTTAAATGGGGTAGACAGGGTGCGGTTTGCTACTTTGCATCTTAAGAAGAGACATACGCACAGGAAGATAAGGCTGCCTTTTTCCTTCTTAAGTCGGTTAAGAACAACAAAAACGAGGATGTGTCAAGCAAATTGCCATGCATATAATTGCGAATCCGTTCGTTCTTTTCTCTGGATAAATCTATCTGCGTCACAATATACAGCAAAATAGACTAATTAGATCATGCTAAATCAATCATTATAATGACGTTTTACCCACTGTTACGCAGGCTGAAGGCTACCTTAACTTCAGCCGGCTGTAGTTACGGATGCCCGATCCAGGGCTCCCAGAAAAATCGATTACGCAGAACGACAGAAGTGCCATTCTTACGCATATGGCCACCGTAGGTCTGGATCAGCCCCTAAGATACCAAGTAAAATCAACCCTGGTTGCTTATGGTTGCTTATTATGTCACATTATGTCATATGGCTTAATAAATAAGGAACAAAAGATAGGTCCGGCTCTCCAAACAAACATTATATAACACTATGTGTCAGCACATAAATAAAAAGGAGGTTTAGTTCACAATATAGCTATATTGGGTTAAGCTCACCTGCCCAGCGTCAAGGCACCTCCTGTAGGTGAGTCCCTATCCATCTGCTATATGTGCATTCAGGAGGTCTGTATTAAGACCTCTCTTTTGTTCCTTGTAGTTACACAGTGGTCATTTTGGTCCTTGGCTGTACCTCTCCATTTATATATACACTTGCACACATATCATATATTGAATTAGAAGCACAGCCTGTGTTTTCTTGTGCCTTAATAAATAATCTCAAATATCTTTTCATGGGCATCCAACAGTTAAAAAAAACTGCAGTGGATGATAAGGGTCATTTATGACACATTGCTAAAGCTTTACTACATGTGTCATGTAGAATTTCAACAGCAGTTTTTTTCAATCAGAGAGTAATTCCAGCCCTGCATTTCATTTTACAACATTCAAAGCACCAAAACAGAATTTATATTGCTGATCTGTTACCTGCCACGTTAAGCTCAAAAGTGGATTTCCCAATATCTGGGGATATTAGCACAGTGCAGGTGTACTCTCCCTCATCTTCCAGTGTTAGGTTTGAGAGATATAATGATGCGTTGCCGATCTGTAGGAGTTGGAGATCAACCCAGCTTCCAGGCCTCTGAGAATCTACATTATTACCATCAAACATGTACACTGACTTTACCACACCACTACGCTTTATAGTCCACATTATGGCAAGATCTGCCAGCCTAATGGGCTCCAAGCTGTTAAAATCACATTTTAGTAAGATGTCTGTCTGCAACAAGCCTTGTGTTTGCAATGTATATGTGGTCACTTCCAAGGAGTCTGAAAAGAAACACAAATTACCCATAGAAGAAAAAGGTTTTTTTTTATTGACAGTTCAATTGTGCTAGATCATAGAAGTACTTCATAAACTGAATAATGGAAAAATTGTGTTAACTTACAAAGAAACATAGAAAGTAACGGCAGATAAGAGCTACTTGGCTCATCCAGTTTGCCCAGTTGTTTGTTTAAAACTATACTGACCCTAGTCCCCATTTACCCTTAATTTAGTTTAGGATATCCTTATATTTATCCCAAGCATGTTTACACTGTTCTACTGTGTTAGCCTCAACCACCTCAGATGGGAGGCTATTCCACTTATCTATCACCCTTTCAGTGAAGTAATTTTTCCGCACATTTCCTTTGAATCTACCACCTTCCAGTTTATATTCATGCCCTCGTGTTCACCTCTTTCTTCGAAAAATGCCAACCTCCTCTAGCCGTTCACATCACTTGATATATTTGAAAGCTGCTATCCTATCTCCCCTCTCCCTTCTCTGCTCCAAGCTATACATGTTCCCTTCTCTAACCTTTCTTGGTATGTTTTGTGACACAGGTCATGGATCATTTTAGTTGCTCTTCTTTGCACAGTCTCTAATGTATTTATGTCCTTCTGGAGATATGGCCTCCAGAACTGAACACTCTTGACCATTCCTTCAGTCTGCCTAGATCATCCATCATTTTCTGTACCCCTCCTGGCGTGTCTACCCTGTTACATATCTTTGTGACATCTGCAAGAAAGCATTTTTTCCCCTTGATACCACAGGCAATATCACCTATAAAGATATTAAATAGCACTGGTCCAAGTACAGAACCCTGGGGTACTCCACTGGTTACATTATCATCCCAACGGATTCCATTTACTACAACCCTCTGTTGTCTATCCTGTAACCAAGATCGTATTCATGTAACTATCTTTAAGTCCAGTCCCAAAGTTTCCAGCTTATTTAACAGTCTGCGATGTGGCACAGTATCAAAAGCCTTGCTAAAATCTAGATAAGCTATGTCTACAGCTCCCCCTTTATCTAATACTTTACTGACCCAGTCAAAAAATTCAATAAGATTTGTTTGACATAATCTTCCCCCAGTGAATCCATGCTGCTTGGGATCCCGTAAGTTACTGGATTTAACATACTGTACAAATTGTTACTTTAACAGTGTTTCCGTCAATTTCCCTACTACTGATGTGAAACTCACTGGTCGGTAGTTTGACGCGTCTTCCCTACTTCCACTTTTATGCAGAGGGACGACATTTGCTCTTTTCCAGTCCTCTGGAATCACCCCAGTTATTAGTGACTGATTAAATAATTCAGTTAATGGTTTTGCCAGCACCCCTCTAAGCTCTTTTAGTATCCTCGGATGTATCCCATCTGGTCCCATTGATTTGTCCACTTTCAGCTTTGAAAGTTCTTTTAGTACCTGCTCCTCGGTGAAAGTAGTAGTCATTTTCCCCCATTGTATTAATGCCTTCCCATTTAAAAGTGGACCCTCTCTTTCTTTTGTGAATATTGTACAGCAATACTTGTTAAGATGATCTGCCATAGCCCTTTCACCCTCAAAAAGAATCCCACTCTCTGTTTTTCGCCTTTACCTAAAAAAAGCTTTTGTCCCCTTTTCGTATTAAGTGGGCCAGTTTTTCCTCAGTTTGGGCCTTTGCTGCTCTGATAATCTTTTTTGCTTCCTTCTATTTTGCAAAATACTCCTCCCTGTCATCATCATTTTGAGTTTGTTTAAAATTCCAAAAGGCCATCTTTTTTGCATTCACTATAGTTGCTACTTCTTTTGTAAACCACATTGGCTTTGTTTTTCTGGGGTTTTTCCTAACCTTTCTTATAAAAAAGGCCTGTTGCTATTAATAATGCATATTTTAAATTTCCCCACTGCTCCTGTACACCTTTCATGTGCCTCCACCCACCAAAGAATCATTTATACAATTCCCCATTTCCACAAAATCCGCCTTCCTAAAGTCTAGTACCCTGGTCTTTGTGTGTCATGTGCCTCTCCGTCAATATACTAAACCACACTGCTTGATGGTGACTGGGTCCTAGGTTCTCACCCACACTTACTTCTGAGATTCTGTCACCATTTGTAAGTACCAAATCTTAGATGTCCTCTTGGGCTCAATCACCAGTTGCTTAGGGCACGCTCCCTGTAAAGAATTTTTAAATATACTTACTTCTAGTGGATATTGCTGAAGACTCACCCCAGTTTACATCAGGTAGATTAAAATCTCCTATGATTATTACCTCCCCTTTTAATGCCATTTTAGCAATGTCTTGCGATAGAACATTGTCCATTTCCTCCTCTTGCCCTCTTGCCTCCAGTAGAAAAATAACCCCCTGGGTTTCTATGGTTACCCAAAGCTCCTCTGTTTTTTTGCGTTTTTTTTTTTGCAAAGATGGACCAGTTACTTCAAAAGGGAGCCATTATAGCTACACAGCGGCAGACAAATTTTCATGAAATTCAAAACTCAATGACATTTTTATTAACCCCCCTCACACACACATAAAAAAACAACAACAACAAAAAACTTACTTCCAGCATCTGAACATATTGTTCAATGAAATCATGAAAAAGCCACAGACTCTTACTTCAAACATACATTACATAGATTCTACATAAAAATTGCTGATTTAAGTCCAGTATCATAGAGTGGACTATATAATTTTAGTTTACTCATAAATGGTGTGTCTGTATATGTTTTACAGTTATTAATATTTATTAATAATAATAATGATATGTATATAGGTGTTCAGAAGAGAGCCAAAAACAGTATTGCGCAACCAAGAAAACTATCCTTCCAAGGTAGAATTGATGTCATGGATGCAAAATAAACAAGTGATTTTGTAGCATGGGATCTCCAGGAGCAAATTTGCTTAGCACCATGCCCTATACTGGTATTTATCAACTGCATGGTGCCTGTAAGGATTACCTGCCTGAAGCTAAGAGCTAGCTCCATCAATATATATTCTTACAAGCAACTACAATTGTTATTCTATGTTATTTTAGGTCATTATTCTAAACTATAGATATTTTTTAATCAAAAATAAAAATAGTTTTGCTTTTAAAATCAGTTATTTCAATGTTATGAGGATTAACCAAACCTTTACTGTACGATTAACATGCCTTATCCATCCTACCATGCATATCTGATGTACACAATGGAAAGACTTCCAGCACAGAAGCCAGATCCTAAGGATCCAAATTCACGCTGGTTTTCTGTTTAGCAGTAGCGATATGCAGATGTTTTCTGCATACTGAGTGAAGATTCAACATTTTGTAGATCTGGATGTATAATGCCACTGAGGAGTCAATCTTTAAGCATAGTAATCAAGGAAAGGGTTAGGGGAATTATGATAAATTATATTTAATATGCATACAAAATATTTGCATGCATTTCAATAAAATATAAAATAACAATTGCTATTGCTTAGTTTAGGTGTTTTTACAGTATAAATATAAGATATGCATAGTATAACTATAGAAGGTGAATGCTTACTGCTTTAATAGCTTTGTTAAATAATATCAACATCTCTTGCAAGGTTAGCTACACTGATTATATCCTGACCAATGAGATGATAGTAATAGAGCTGATATATAAAATATTACCAGACAAACATAAACATCAATGTTAGTGTGACCTGTGACTGTGAGTATATAGCATTATGTTTACCTGTTAGTGCCAAAAAGACCCACAGCACGATCAGCCTTTCCATAGTGTGTTGGAAGACACAGCATTTCTGCACTGTTATTTCTCAAAGCAGTAGAACTGGACTTTGATAACCTGTAAACCACACCTAAGAAGTAAGGAGGAGTCAATAACTAAATAACACGTACTTGAAATCTGGGAAACTATAAATCTCAGTCCACTCTGTACATTAATGGAGAGGGCAAATTACAGTATTTGCTTGTGTTGGTCAGTGGGACCCATAAAATTGGCATGTGTAGAGTATGACCAAACCATTATAGAGGATAAAAACCCAACTAAATAGAAAATAAAGGGCTAAAATATATCATATTTACATAATAAACATATGTTAGCCAAAGCTAAAACAATGAAAGGAAAGGTTGACTACTGGATAATCTACTGCTTTAAGGTGGCTATATATTAAAAGTTCAAACTACTTTAAGGTGGCTATATATTAAAAGTTCAAACAATCTTGAAATTATTACACACACTATATAAACATACACACGGTCTAATTATTACTATAAAAGTATCTGAATGTCAGAAATGACAATTGGGCAATGTATATTGGGCATGATATCATATTTAATCTGTGTATCGCATTAGAGAACCAGTCTAACAGATGTGATGTATCAGTATGATGTCCCTTTCAGTCTTCTTTCTTCTTTTCCCCTTCTATGTAATAAATCCTTTGTGTATGCTGGTCAAGTGCACAAGCTTCATCATATCCTTGTCACATATGTGCAGGGCCGCCATCAGAAATGAAAATGAAAATGCGCCGCTCCTGCAGCTCTAAGGCACAGTCCGACCGCGCTCCACCACTGGTGATGTCACACGTTGTGACATCATCACTCAGTGCTGCGGACCTTCGCATCTGTAATGCAGAGGTCTTAAACGCAGGGGATTGAAAATGCGTCGATTTTTCTACTAGTGTCCTGGGCAGGACAGAGAGGAAGCCATGGTCCAATGATTGCGCTACATGTTTTTTGCCAGAGTAAAAATACTCCTCATAACATTTTTAAGGAATATTTTTAGCCAAAGAGGAGTATATTATTATTGGTAACTAAATTAAATCGTAAAGTGTTCTATGCTGTTCCAAACTCACCATTTATAAGTGATAACTATGATCGGTGGCTTCCCCCTCGATGCCAAGATTTGGACATAATATAACACTTTACCATTTTATTTCATTAACAAATTATTTTCACCTCTTTTGATAGAGGAATATCACTGTCACTCCTTAAAATTAGATAACTGACATGGGGTCTTAAAACGGTCAAAAACAGAATAGAAAGGCCAATAAGATGCTCACAAGGCTTGCTAGCAGAGGGTAAGCAAAACTTTTCAGATATTTTAGTTTATAACTATGATTAAACCTCAAAGGGTGGTTTTCATAGGGGGTCAAAAACATATAGAGGGCAAAACTTCCAGATTTCCGATTCTGAGGCTGCAGCATGGTGCCAGGCTTTTAACATTTTTATCACGTGTATTGTGTGTATATATAGGGTTATTGATTTTGCACTCTATGGGCCGTATTCAGACCGCATATCTACGTACCGAAAAGATACGTAAATTACTACACATCCGCAGTATACAATTTTGGTAAACACCGGACGTATATGCAATACATCCGGTGGTCTGAATACGGCCCTATATGTATTTTGATCCCGCAAAAGCCGCTCTTTGTGGTTGAAATATTGGAATATGTTATAATAAAATACTGAAAAAAGGTTTGCTAAACCTCAACTAAAAAGCCTTAGGAATGCTATTTTTGCCTTTAGAATATGTGTGGGCATATATATATATAAAGTATACAGGCCAAAGATAAATTGCTCATTTTAGTGATTCATAGAAGGTGTACAACTGTATAATCCATAAAGCAGCACAAGCGTGCTCATCAAGGTAGCAGGTTACAAAAAAACATACAAAAAAGTTCAAAAAAGTACAAAAACAAAGCGATAAAAATAAAAATAGCAGCGATATAGAGGTAGGAGCTTGTAATCTTTCATAATGCAATAGCAGTCCCAGGACTAAATATAATAAATGCATCCATAATCCGTAAAATTTATGCTATCTTAAAGTCATGCACCTATGTATCTCTGTTTTTCAATGGGAGTGCGGCACAGTCTATGGGCCTTTTTTGAATACATATATACACAAAATATATATATTATATATATATATATATATATATATATATATATATATATATACAAAAAACACAAAACAGCCTGTCACTCTCT
>WWET01000695.1:278581-297308 GCA_011038615.1 Limnodynastes dumerilii
GAACTTTGTTCCGTCCGAGCCCATTTGCGTGCAAATGGGCTGTGCTTCCCATCCGCCCGCTAAAGCGGGCGGGGGGAAGCATGTAAAGTGTACAGTGTGGGAGGGGGCTCCCACACTGCAGCGGATCAGCGGTCGTACGGACCGCTGATCCGGCCGTCGCAGTTAAGGCAGGCTTATGGCAGCGTAAGCTGCCATAAAGCCCGCACGACAGAGGGGAGTGACAGGGGGTGTGCACTCCCCTCTGTCTCGCGTAATTTCAGACCCCCGTGCGCACGGAAAGCACGCGGGGGTCTGGATCCGGTCCACGGTTACTAACTAATACTCCATCTATGACATTATTTGGGGGAAATTTATTTTACTTATTTAACATGGATTTGATTGAATCTTCTCTTCAAAAAGAGTCTAGGGTTGCTAAATTGTTCCAAACCTGGGAGGGCTTCATAAATATTCTTTCCGAACCGATTAAAAAAAGGATATGAAAGTTCTTCAAAAACACATACTGGTATGAGCTAAGGGTATATGCCCAAGACCCCCCAATCATACTTGAAGAAACAATCCATGAACACAGTCGATAAGAAAGACTCCAGGCTGACTTAGAGAAAATATGACGAGGGCTAACCGTGTGTGAGATGTCAGGAAAGGTTGAAAGAAAAAGATTAACTCTATAGGTGGTAAATTCTGCGCAGGCTGGAGGTGAGTGCATACCTAAAGTAATAGAGATATTGGAAAATAGTAAATATAATAATACACCGCAAGTGGTATGAATCTCAAAGTAGCAAGTGGTTCAATTTGATAAAATAATATTTAATCTAAAATATCAATAAAAAATACACAATGACAATAACAGTACAAAAAAAATATAAATAAATTCATGAAGAATTGTCACAAAAGCTCCATAGATAGTAGGCTGATAGTGATGGACAATGGGTGTAAAACACAGCCTGCAGGGAGCCGCCCCTTGGGGTAGAAGAGGGTCCCGAACGGTAAGTATTGCTACTACTGTGTAAACACTGAAGTCCTATAGGGAAAAATAGAAACAGTAAATTCCACAAAGAATGATGTTGCCTATTGGATGGGCAGATTTCAACAATAGGCTGGATTGTCGTAGCCTACAATATTGCCACAAAGGGCCTGATCCAGAGCTACGCTGGCCCGCTGTCCGTAAGTACGGCCAGCGTGGCTCTGGTGCACTCCCCCTGTCACACCCCCTGTGTGAGCGTAGTTACACACAGTTAAACCGGCTGAGGGCTACCCTAACTTCAGCCGGCATAAATAAATCATGTGATGATGTATAGCCAAGGTAGAAATGTGAGAGGATTGATGCCACTCACTGCGTAGTAAATTTACAAGGCATAAACAATTGACGGAGTCTCCAAAGTGCTGACAGGCGGGGGAGAGCTTCTCAACCTGCACTGAGGCTGAACTAGCAGTCGAATGGCAGAAGAAGGGAGAAAACAAACCGTCAAATTCAAACACACGGTAGGACAGAGGATACGTTCAATAGACCGCTGAAATCCGCAGACAGTATTAGGTGAGTATTGAGACAGTCTTACCGGGCGTCCCCGGACCGAAGTCTTGTACTGGCACGCGGTGCAGAAACAATAGATAGCACTTTCCAATGTGGGTGGCTCAAAAGTGGGAACAGTCCGAGAGCGCTGTGCTGCGGTCCAACAGTTGTGGAATAGAGGCTATTAGCCTAATAGACGGAAGTCCAGGCTGACTTAGGCTTTTTCATTTTCCTTTTATTTCCTTTTATTTCTTTGGGTATGTTCACATATAAATCAACATACAACCAATCTCTTTTTAGAAGTGATATTTAAGATATCTTGTGAGAACAACCACAGTGATACGGTTATAGGTTTTAAAGCTGTAACACACCAGGCATTTACTATTTCAGTGAAACTGTTTTTACTTGTTATTGCTGACACTCCCATACCTGTTAAGAAAAACAGAAAACCCATATATTAGATTGTTTTATTCTATGTACTTTCTTCTTCTGTGTGGAAACAATATTTGTCAGCTATGCATATTAATGTTGCACCATTGTTTTAATTTTTCCCTACTTAATAAAAATAATGGTGGCTTCACCAACTGTTTAAATTATGTTATAAGATGAATAATTCCCTTAAGGCAAGTGGTTTGCTCCTATAGCAATCTAAAAAGCATTTTCGTTTAAACATCTGTTATACAGTGCTATAAGCGCATATTCACTGGTAATTAGGGAATAAGCTGTGAGCACCTAGCCTTTTAAGCCTTTCCTAATTAACACAAGAAAGGCTGTTGCTATAACTGCAGTGTATTTGAAATCCTCATCATTAATCTGTTTACACGTTACTGCTTTGTTATTTGCTCATCTCTGTTTTTTCCTTTACACATCACGCCAGAGCCATATTTAACAAGAAATGCTGATATTTAAATGATTTAAATTTGATCAAGCTCTTGAAGTCTTGGACTAATAAAAGGGGTTAAAGATATTAATCAAGTCCTGTGTTGTGGATAAAATTAGAATTTTTTTTCTTAGAAAGCTTTCATCTATGGGCTGCAGCTCTGTAATTTTGCTCTAGAAATGAAACTGATGCTAAGAAAAGAGCATCATATAGTGATGTGATTTTCTATAGATTTTCTCTATCTCTGTGACAACACAAGTGATTTCCTGTGCCAACACATTAATGCCAGTTGGGGCATTCTATGTTCCAGAACCCCCATTAGGTGCGGCCATAATACTGTGTCAAAAGCTTTCTCAGTATCTAAACTCAGAAGCATCTGATGACCATTGAGATGTAGGGAGGCTGCAGCTATTGCAGCGATTGCAGTACGAATCCCTCGTACAGAATAGCGACCTTTAACGAAGCCTAGTTGATGGGTTGTCAGCAATTGAGGAAGTATACTTTGGAGGCGGCCCACCATTATCTTTGCCAAAATGTTGAAATCAATATTTATAAGTGTAATTGGGCGGTAAGAGTAAATTTTTTAGGATCCTTATTGGGCTTGGGTATTAAGGTTGTGTAGGCCTCATTGAAATCGGGGGAAGAGTGATTATGTTATTGGATATGTTTATAAAGATCCCATAAATAAGATGTAATGTGTGGTTGTAGTATTTTATAATACTCGGCCGTAAGACCTTCTGGGCCTGGGGCTTTGAAGTAACCACAACTGGGATATTACAGAAGAAATCTCGCACTCCATAATTTCAGAGTCCAAGATTTCCCTTTGATCAGTGGAGAGTCTAGGAAGACTGGCTTCCTGAAATAATTTCTCTTGGAGGGAAAAATTTACAGAATGTCCACGATATAATTCAGAGTAATAGTTTTCAAACTGGGAAATTATATGTTCAGTGGAGGTAAGGGGTTCGTTAGAACAAGGATGGTTTATCGTTGTGATATAAGACTTTCGAGATCGTGTTTTGCCCATTGTGGCAAGAAGACATTCCGTTTTATTACCCCATCTATAATATTTAAAACGCATAAAATCAAAATTAGAATGGGCTTGTGAGGTTAAAAATTTGGGCGTGCGAGTTTGTAATCAGAAAGTATATTGTCAGAAAGGTCAGATAGATAACAGTTATACGCAGTTTTCATGGCAGCCAGCATGTTGTTGACATTGAGACTCAGGGCCTGATTCAGACCTATGCCCGCCATACTAACTTCGGCGGGCGTAAGATAGGCTGAAAAGCCGATCTGAGCATGCGCCAGGCAGTTGTTGCCGGCGTAGCTACGGCAATGTCTGATCAACGATCGGGCGTTTGTAGCAGCAGCATAGTAACGTTGGAGGGAGCATCCCCCAGCGTTACTATGCTGCAGTTAGTGCAGGTAGGCGGGGGGAGGGAGGGTAATGAGGCTGGGAGGCTACGTCCCAGCGTATTAACACTTGCTTACGCCGGCTGAAGTTAGGGTAGCCTTCAGCCAGCGTAAGCGAGTGTTAATACAGTAGGACAAGAGGGAGTGTCGGGGTGTGCAACGATGTTACGCTGAGCGTTAGACCGCTCAGTGTAACATCGTAGTTCTGGATCAGAACTGTTCTGGACCCTATAATGTGACCGCGCAGAACTGCCTTTAATGCAGCCCAGAAAAGAACAGGATGATCAGTATGTTCCAGATTATCATCAAAATAGTCAGCCCATTTCCCTGCCAGGAATTAACGGAAGTTTTTTTTTATCATAGATGGCTGGGGAATCTCCAAATTCTGTCCCTACAAATAGAGGTTGGGAAATCTAGAACAAGAGTAACGGATTGTGGTGTTATGGACATAAGTAACCAAGGAGTCGGAGACCAGAAAATAGTCTATACGGGAATGAAAATGGTGTGGTGCCGAATGAATAGTGTAATCCCTCTCTGATTGATGTAATAATCTCCAAACGTCTACCAGGTCATGGGCAAAGGAGAAGGAGTAGAGGAGTCGTCCATTCAATGGCTGTGGGAGGCGCGATGGCAGGGCCGTTTCTAGGGGCGGGTGAGCCGTGCGATCGCACGGGGCGTGCCCCTAGATAACAAAAAGGGGGCGCTTCCCGCAGCCTTCACATAGACCGCGGATCTCACAGGCACCGGACGCATCTGTTATGTAATGCGGTTGGCGCCTGTGAGAGCCGCGGTATATGTCAGTGTGTTGGAGCAAGTGCCTAACCCCCCCCCCCGACTCTGCCCGCTATAAAATAAATAAACAAAAAAACCTTACCTTCCTGCGGCAACGGCACCGGGTTTTCTCCCTCCCTCAATCACGTCTCCTCTTTCCACTTCGTGCCGGCCAGGCGTGACGTCATCATGTCGGCATTCGACTGAGGAGTGCATGGAGAGGAGCTCAGGGGGAGCCAGAAGAAAGAAAAGACAGAGCAGAATACAGAAGATAAAGAAGCAAATATAAGGTAAGTAAAGGAGAAGAGGAGACAGTGTGTGTGTGTGAGGAAGGGGCAGTGTGAGTGTATAATGAGGGGGCACAGTGTGTGTGTCTAATGAGTGGGCACAGTGTGTGTATAATGAGGGGGCACAGTGTGAGTGTATAATGAGTGGGCACAGTGTGTGTATAATGAGAGGGCACAGTGTGTGTATAATGAGGGGGCACAGTCAGTGTATAATGAGTTGGCACAGTGTGTGTATAATGAGGGGCCACAGTGAGAGTGTATAATGAGGGGGCAGTGTGTGTGTGTGTATATGAAGATGGGGCACAGTGTGTGATGAAGGGGTAACAGTTGAAGTGGCACAGTGTGCGTACGATGAAGGGGGCACAGTGTGTGCATACCAGGAACCAGGCAATGTCTACCAGACAGAATTTGGGTTAAGTTGGCCAGGAATAAATTGCCATTTACCAACGTATATTTGTACCCGTAAAATTCAACATCAGCTATAATGAATCTGCCCTCAGGGTCTATAATGCAGTATAATGTCCCAAATAGAGTAGTTAGTTTTACTAATAAATAATATAGCTACTCCTCTAGCTTTTTTCCCGATATGGGGCAGAGAGACATTTATCAATCCAGGGAGAAGGTAGTGTGGAGGAATTGCCCAACTTCCAGTGAGTTTCCTGAAGGAATGTAACATCAGGATGTATTTTTTTTGATAGTTAGTGACCTTTTTCCTTTTAATAGGTGTATTCAATCCATCAACATTCCAGGAAACCAGTTGTAAGCGGGACACAGAGGAGGTGTCAGAAGGTATGTTTATGTGAGAAGGTGCAGCCATCTTACCCCAAGTCTAAGGAGAGTCTCAGCAGCAGATACCATCGAGGAGTAGATGTGTAGGAAATCAGTTAAACCAAATGAAGTCTTTCTAGAAAGGTTAGCAAGTGATCCCCCTGAGCTTGTGAAAGAAAGATGAAATCTTAAAGTCAAATACCACTGAGCATAACCTGAAAGTAGTAGAAGAAATGTGTATTGAAACCATCTTTCATACACTTGTGCAGAAAAGAAACATTGAGTAACAATGATATGACTGCCTGAAACAAACTTATTTTCTATTTTAGTAACAATAATAATGCATGAACTGGGGAGCAGGTGCCAAATAGCCGTTGGCACGCACTCAACAAGTAAAAGCAACAACATCAACATTATATTGAGTATTATAGAAAGGTAGAACCATTAGGGTAACAAGGTTATATTGAATAATAAGAAGAGTAGAACTGAACCTTTTGTTAAGGAACCTGGCAATATTGGGTTTGCCTATTGTCCTGGAGGAGGATGTTGTCTAGTAAATAGTTCTTAGCAGCCAGAGGGCAGGTGAAAAACAATGTTTGTCCATTATCCACCACTCTGAGTTTGGCTGGATACATAAGAGCGAATCACACATTTTGATTGTGCAGTAGAGCACAAACTTTTGAGAATTCTTTACGTTTTTGTGAGATAATGGAAGAAAAGTCCTTTTGTCCTGAATAATTAACTGGGGAATTTTTCTATAGCCTTGAAGAATTTTTTCTTTGGTGCAAAATCTAAGTATTTGGCAATAACCGGTCATGGCTTATGCTGCAAATTATCACTCTCTGGGCCCAGTGTGTGGGCTCTTTCAATATGTGGAACTATCAAATCACCTGTAAATCCCCAACGCAGCGGGGAGTGTGTTTAGTAAATATTCCATAAGCTGGGGGCCCTTGATCGACTCAGGAATCCCCACAAAGCGCAAGTTATTGTGCCGGTGACGATTCTCCAAGTCGTCAACCTTATCCAGTAATGCTTGTATGGATGTGGTCTGGCTAGTTTGTGTAACCTGGACAGTGTGGAGTTGGTCTTCCACATTGCTCTGGCGCTGTTTCAGGGTAGTTATTCGTGTCGAATTTGTTTCAATTTTGGCAAGGGTGGTATCAAGCCTGACTTGTAAATCTTCACATTTTTTGTCTGTGTGTGGCATGAGGAGATTGTAAATCTCCTTAGCCATTTCTGCGGATGTAGTCACAGGGGGAGGTGGAGAGTCAGGGTCCATCTCTGGAAGTTCCTGACTGGAAGATTGAGAATGAGAAGATTTGGTAGAGGGTTTATTTACTTTTCCCCTTTTAACGGATTGGGAAGAGCAAGATGACATCAGAGGGTCAAAATACCGTTTCATGCCCCGAGGGCTGAAACACCAAGAAGTGTTGCGAGGTTTAAAGTAAAAGTTTAGTCAAATGTGGAATTATATAGGTTATCCTATATTAATAGTTTATTATTTAAGGTAAGGCTCAGCACTACTAATGTTAAAACAATCCCATGGTGCTCATCTCTCTATTGGAGTGAATGTTTTACATCTTGAGTTAATTACTGCAATACTGCTGTAGGTGGGAAGAAATCACAAAGACAAACACAAAAAAGAAAACATACACAGTGAATAAACAAAAGAATATTACTGTAGCAGTTATTAGGAAACAAATGCAAAGTAACAATGGGAGTGAATTGCAATGCAATGTTGTTAAATTCACCAACCAGCATATAAGTCCCTTCAGAACTTTTGGTGTGGTAAGGACAACCTGATAAAAAAAAAATTGAGTTCTTAGGTAGCACCCGAAGAATAGATCTACTGTCTGCAGAAGAGTATAAACTCCCCCTAGAGTGTTCAGGAAATGAGTACTTAGGTATTACCAGCAAAAGAGATGTTCTATTTGTGAAGGGAAACACTGTGCAGGAATTGGGTTCGTAGGTATTCCTGGGCAGATAGTCCTATAACTTGTAGAAAGGTGTACCAATCTTTACCGGTAGAGTCGATTTATAAGTTCTTTTAATGGTCATGATTCCATACACAAATAGTGCAACTGTTCTTGTAATCCAATATTTCTCTAAACTATAGATACGATTTCACAAAATGGCCTCTAATTGCTGGCAATGAGGCATCACACAACCATTATAGTCTAGAGAGATAATGTAGCCTGTTTACAAGATTGGTATACTCTGGTATTTCTGAAGTCCACAATCTACTAGTAATCCAGTGTTTCACTTGGCAGTCATATGTTTATGGGAGAATGCTAGCCAGCAAGGGATAGGGTGTCACAAAATGGCCTCTGTGTACTTGCAAGATGGCAATGCTCTATCTCTAATGTCCATCCGGTTGCTCTGATCTGCTAGCAGAGACGTCAGAATTGAGATATTCTAATACTTCTGTGGTCCCGAAAACAGCTTGTCAGGTATTGTTAAATTGACAGCATTCCAACCCACGTGGCTATTAGTTTAGATTTCTAAAGTAATCTGGGCAACCCCATATAGGGTAATGTGTCCATATAATTAACTACTACTGGGGAAAGCAGATTGTTAACACACAGACCTCCTCAGTAGTAATTTGCTTTTTAGTAGAGTAGTAGTAGAGTAGTAATGTAAAATGTAGTTTATCCTACTCAGAAATATTACTGTGCATTTAGTCATTAACCATACACTTCACACAAAATGGCCACCACAGGTTTCCGCGTTTGGCACAACAATCTGTTTAGAGGGTACATCAGAGTGCAGGGATGTCCTTGCTTGCTTCTGTATCTGATCAGGCTTTGTATTTGCCGCACGGGAGTGTGGTGAGGACCCGGCGGTGTAATTACAGCCAGCTGGTGCAATTGGCAGCTTCCAGCTCTGCGCCATCTAGGATGGCGGGCAGTCACCACGCTTCTGACTGGACTTCCGGGGCAACCCCCGCCACTCCTGTCAGGAATAAAAATTCTGTGCCTCTGGATCAGCAGATGGCTGTGCCGTCTTTCCCAGCAGTCAATCAGATGATTCAGGCTTGCAGTGTCCCCTTTATCGAATTGCAGCTCAGTTTTTAGATTGAGCAAAGATAGCCCTATGGAATGCAGCTCCCACTACAGTGATAATGGCGACCTTCTCCAAAGCGTTTCCGGCAGGAAAATAGGACCGCTACTTGTTCTCCACGGTGTCTGTAGCAAGGGAAAGGGACCACTGCTCACCCCCACCGCAGCGGGGGGACAGTGTGTGAACCCCTATTTCCGACACACAAAGCTGAGTTCTCTGTCATATACACCATGCCTCACTTCCCACTGGCGTTGGGTCTACCTTCAGGCCGGACTCCGGGGTTCAAGAGTTGCTCACCACCGATTCCCTCCCAGTCCAAGTAAGAATTCAGACCCTGGATAGGTGTCGGCTAAGTTTCACAAGCAGAATATACGGGATAGATGTGTTTGGATTTGGCTAGTGAGCTGGAGCAGAGTTAAAATGCGACCATGCTGGATGCACCACCCACTGGAAGTCCCATCCATTAGTCTTCTAACGTGATTAGCAAACACAATGTACCATTAGAACACTGGAGTGGTGGTTGCTGGAAATGGACCTCTATAAACCTATGTAGATATTCATTTAAAAACCAGATGTTTGCAGCTAGTATAGTCATTTACCACATTAACAATGTATAGTATGTATTTGTGATTAATTTAATGTGATCTTCATTGAAAAAAAAGTGCTTTTCTTTCAAAGTCTATCTCTATCCTTCCCTCTGGTCATGTGGCTTTCATAAATTTGGTTTACAATCTTGAGTAGTACGATGTCTACTGGATTTGTCTTTAACCTCCTTGCCTATTGTATCTTGTGTACTAATAACTCACAAATCTATCTAATTTAAATGAATATGTGTATATATCTTGTTATTTAATATGAACCTTTGGGCCAGATCCAGACCTACACAAATGAAATGTCCTTGTGCGTAGCGTATTTACGCCATACGAAGCACGCCCTTAGCAACTTCCCTCGGTCGTCCGTATTTATACCGTCTTACGGCGAACAAACCCTACCCTAATTTTTCTGAGCGTAACCGCGGGCGTCTGTAGGCTCCGTGCGTAGTTACGGCGCTTAACATGCCCATACTGTACGATTTAAATACCTCTCCCCACCCTCAAAACGTAATTACGGGTTTCGTATGGCTGGCACGCCCCTTTGTGCGAAGCCAGTACGCTCAAGGCCCATACGCTCTGAATTTTATTGTGTAACATCTGCCGTGCGCATGCGCAGTAAGTACAAATGGGTGCTTTTACGCTCACGGCAAGCGTAAAATCACGGACGGGCGTAGGTCTGGATCAACCCCTTTGTAACTAACTCCAGAACACAATTAAGTACCCTATTTTATATCCATCTCTTTCATTGCTATGCTATATAGTGCATTATTGTTTTATATCTATATATAATCATAAAAAAGTAAATAAATAAAGTAAACTAAATGAAAAGTATCCGTCTATGTTTATTTATTTTTATTTTTTTTCACATTTTTTTCATATTTGTAAGTAGCCTCCTCCAGTTCTATAAATGACAGATTCATATTTAGGCACATAAGCCTCGCTGCTGCTTAAGGAATGTAAGAGGCTGGCTGGATACAAGCTGGAAGGGAAAAAGTTGTTGTTTTTTTTTTGTTCCATGCCACGTCCTCCTCCCAACTTCCTGGAGAGTGATCCCGCCTCCAGCCTGCAGCTGTGTGTTCTAGGCTGATAATCCAGAGAAAGTGCCAGCTAGTAAGTACAGCTCACCTGTGTTTACACTGAGAGATTCTTCCATGTATTTGTCATAAATGATTGTCTGGCAATTTGTGTGTTCATTTCTGCTAAATTCAGCTGATGGAATTATTCCTGTCCAGAGGACATTATTATCATTTTGTTTGTATCATTAATACTTCAATATTTCATTTAGCATGGTGAGAGGGTACCTTTATCCTTTGACTTCTTTATGTCTTTAACCTTTATTTTATATTATCATTATATTTTAATTGAAGCTGGTAAAAGAAAGCAATACTTGTCTGGTGTAGTTATATCCACAAGCACAGAAGAGCAAATGTGTAACTATAGTGCTAAATTAAAAGTATTTATAAAAAGTATTTAGAATGAAAAATAAATATACTTTTGCACATGTTAAATACAAGAAAACTGGGCAAAGTGCACATACTTCTATTTAGGCAGGATTGCATCTAAAGAGGTGTGCACTTGATGGCAAAAATAATCCTGTGGCACAATATCATTAATTACCAGTAATAATAGTAACAGCATGTGGTGTATGTACAAAAGTAGCAGCATTGCAAAATCTAGTTTCTCATACTGCAAGAAAACTCCAAATCTAGCTTTTATTTAGCCATTTATACTTATCATGTGAGCTGTGGACAGAAATGCTGTTGAACTTGCATATAACAGTTGACGAGCAATTCTTGCAATGGTTATCCTGCCTTTATCATGTTTGCAACTCACATCTTTTATATTATTAGACTTACTAAGACCTTTCTGAAGTACTTATGCCTGATGTTGAAACCTATGTCTGAATATTACAAAGCTGTCTAGCTCCCAAGAGCAGTGATACTGATTGACTGCTGCACACCTCCCAGCTCCTGCAAGCATACACATGGCACCATTGTGAAGTGCCTATACCAACTTGCAGGCACGCAAATAAATTGAAGGTGGTCAAAATAGGGATTCATTTGGGTGTAGAAAGGTTAAGCAAACTCAAAACACTTGGTCTACAATTATTTAAATACAATATAATTTTTGTCAACTTCCTTTCTTCTCCTCTATAGATTTATTATGTGTTATGTATATATCATTGCCTTGTTAAGAGGAAAGAATATAAATAGACAAAAAAGGTAGTGAGACTATTTTTAATCAGTATAATTATGTTGCTAAAAACAGTTCAATCATATTTTATTAATTGTATGGTTTGTGTAAATGTTTTTCAGCTACATCAAAGATGAAAGCATACTGGCGATGACCTTTATTTCAGTATGGGTATGTCTCTCAATGCACCGTTAAATAAAATCGTCTACCCTATACACTATATAAACAGACCAGGCACGTATAAGAGGGCATTAAGGATTGACACCATTACTTATAGAGACTTTGGGTTAGATCTAGAATTTTTACTCAATTTCTGTATGTTTCAGTGTGATTGGGTTCACTTTTCCATCGTTTGGATAATTCAGGGTTGTGTGCAAACTAGTGGTAATCCATCATAGCATATCCCGACCCATATAGACTTAAGAGAAAGGACATTTGTGACCAAGGTGCTGGGCTGAATTCACAAGTGTGTATTCCCTAATAGGTAATTTACAGCAGGATTCACCAAATCCCAACTGCCAGGGATTTGGTATCCCTGGAGCAGTGACAGCAGCAATTTAGCTACTGCCCACCCTTTGCAACTACTAGCAGTCAAGCTGACAGTTGTTAGTATAACATGGTTGGAAGCTTCTCTCCCAGCAGGTTTCTCTTTATCTCAGTGTTGTTTGCTTTTCTGTGAGTGTCACATTAGGTCCCTTCACATTATTGATTTGATTATTGATATTTTTTTTTTATCTCCTTGGCAAATAAAACAAATTTTGACTCATTGTACACAATAGCCCCTGGACTTATGCTCTATTGCTTGTCAACTTGTTAGTGTGCTGCCTGTCACCCCAGGAGACAGCAACTTAAATCTGATACTGGGACTATAGAGCTTGGACTTCCTGTTTCTCAAAGAACAAGAAACTGTAGAATTGCACCGGTCTACATATAAATTAGTTAATTGCATTTCAGGGTGCTATCATGGCCATATCAAGTTTACACAAAAAAACTTGGGTCTACAAAGAAACCCAATAGATAGGCCACTTCTATTGCACACCACAAATTTGAGCTCCACAAACTCTTCATGTTTTTTTAACAACACTATAAACTTTATTGATTCACTTTAAAAATTAAACTTTAGTAAAAACAGTAAAATGTCTTATTATTCATCACAATCTTTGAACAATAAAGTAAATATTTGCCTGACTCTACAGTGTACATATAATACAAAGTTGCAACTACTATTAAGCCATTCAAATGCCACATATCCGTGACCATGTTAATTTAGTTAATTTACTTGTGTGGATGAATACAACATAATAAAATATGCATTTATACACGCACTGTAAATTATCAATATAATATAAGTAGACAACGCATATATAAGGCAAGCAATACTTAGTTTATTACCTGTCTCCACCATGTGGTGTCTTTGCATTGGATAATAATGTCCACGTCTTTTCAGGCAATTACTGAACATAATATGCACTGTAGCACTCTATTCTAGTCCTTCAAGGTGACTGGCCCTATACACAGTTTAACAGCCTCATGGTCGCGCTTCCTCCATTCCGGGTACGTAGCTGCTTCTATTCTTCCTTAGGAATGGTACTGGTTTCGATCAGTGGATCTCGGTGCACTCAGGGACCGACCACAACCTGCGTTTCGCTTCCTTTGTCAGAGGGGAGTGATGAACTGCAGGTAAATGTCTTGCTAGTATTTAGGATGAAGCTGACCAATCAGGAAATTCAATTTCTACAAGAAGTTCACCTGTAGTAATTTAAAATATGTATATATTTTTGAATCAAGTGTTTTTTATTAAGATTTTTTTCAGTAACACAAAATAAACCCCCCCATATACAAATCAAGCCTTCAAACAGGAGATTATTTCAAGGATACAGTACATAACTTCAGTCAGGATAAATATTTAGTGTCATTATACAAAAGAATATTGTGTAATACAACAAGTGGTATTGTTATGGGATACAGCAAGTACATAGTACAATTATGCGATACAGCAAGCACAAAGTAATATGGTGTTATATCACACATATTGAATACAGGATCATAATTCAAGTGGAACAAGGAGGGGGTGCTGCGCCGAGCTGAGGTGTGAAAGGTGCAATGCCAGTGAAATATATAGAGCTAATCCATGGTTCCCATACCTTAAAAATTTGATGAGGTATTTTCCTAGTTGAATAGACACATTTCTCATGCAAGACTGTTTCATTAACAAGAGTTATCCGTTCTATAAGTAGTGGAGGTGCCATTGCCATCCATCTATGCGAGATCACAACCTAGGCCAGCGAGTAGAAGGTGTTTAGATACTTAAAGGTAGCTTTACCAAAGATTTCCACTATAGAGATACCGAAAATACAGGATTTTGGATCTAGGGGATGGGAAACATTTATCGTATCTAGAGCAGTGCGCCAAACACCATCCCAAAATCTGAGCACCGAAGGTGTACCGATCAGAGATCCGCATCTATGACACCTATCATCCAAGCGCCTCCCTGAGTAAAACAGGCGCCGAGACGTCAAGTATACCCGGTGCAGTATGTAGAAATGATTCTGCTGGAACTTTACAGATATTGTAGTGTGTCTACTAAACTGTAGTACCATGTCCCAGTCCTCTTCATCTATCGGTCTCAAATCTCATTTGGCTTTTAGATTGGTCATTTTAGGTGATAAGGAGGAGCGCAAAGCTGAGTAAACTGCTGAGATAGCACCTTTCTGAGACAGGTCAGTAAGCAGAACTTTAACAGTGGAGTGTGTAATATGCAGGGGTTGTTCTGGAATTGGATCTTTAGTGCATGCCTAAGCTGTAAGTAGCGGTAGAAAAGGGAGTGAGGACGACCGTATTCCCCCTGCAGTTGGGCAAAGGATTTTAACAAGTCATTAAGGTATAGGTCGCCCAACGCTGTCACCACATGTAAAAAATATGTATATATTTAGTATATCATTAATATTAGAACATTGTAAGAAATGCAATTTCAATACGATTTAATATATGGATCTATTAATTCATATTCTACCACATATTATTTTTTATTTTATTAACAGGTTCTTATATACCACCGTCAGATTACGTAGCTGTACAATTTTTAGCAATCATTATCACAAGCCTGGGTGGTACCAGACAGACTGGGTAGGTGAGAGGGCCCTGTTTACAAGCTTTTACTCTATAGGGTATTGGGGATTGATACGTAAGGTCTAGTGCTCAGTATCACACAATGGACCAGCCTGCTTTCATGGTAAGAGTACACAGTGATTCTATATGATCCAGTCACACAGCAGTGTTGGTAGCAAAACTGGGGGGAAATTTTAGTATAAATGACCACATTTGGTATAATCATAAAAGGCGATCCAGATATCCTAGTGGTTGTAAATAGGGTAGACAAATGTAAAGAAGTAGGTTGAGGAATTTGGTACGCTTGTCTGAAGAGATGAGTTTTAAGGGAGTGCTTGGAGAGTAGAGGATAGTCTTAGTGGGCGAGAGAGGTTATTCCAGAGCAGGGACAGTGCTAGCATATCTGGCGCCCCCCTGCAAAAAATAAATTTGCGCCCTCCCTTTTTATAAATTATTTGTTAATTCAATAATGGCTTCTTTTAATACAAATCATAAAATTATTTTCCTTCATCATATTGTGCCTTTTCATGCTCACACTGTGACCCTTTATCATGATGCCCACTTTTATAATCACCCTGCTTGTGCCCCCTTTTGATAATCACCATGCTTGTGCCCCCTTTGATAATCATCCCATGCATGCAATATGGACTGTAAGGGGGATAATTATATAGGACCTGATTCAGGGATTGAAAATAAGAGAGGAAAGTTACTCTTGGGCAAAACCATGTTGATTTCAGGGGGAGTCTTATTTCATCTTCTGTAAAAAGTGTTGAGAGGTGGCGTTTCCCATCCTAAACCTGAATAACAATGTAAAAGTAAAACTGGTCAGTATATGTGTGCAGTAAGCAATTCAAAGATATATCCCTGCATGCAAAGAATACAATTAACTTTACTCCCCATAAAATCAACTTGGTTTTGCTCAGGAGTAACTTTCCTCTCTTATTTTCTATCTCCGAATCAGATCCATAATGTGGGATTCCAATAATAATAATCAATGTAGGAGATGATTACTTCATGAATGAGAGTATTTGCAGTGTCTTGTGTGAGATATTTGCATATTCAAAAAATGTTTTTTAGATTTATGTAACCGGATTTAGAGACAGATTGTATGTGGGTAACCAAGGACAGCTCAAAGTCAATGGTAACACCTGAGCACCGAGCTTTAGCAGTAGGGATTATTTCAGTGTTGTCAACAGAAATAGAGAGGTCAAGGGGGTAAGTTTTATTAGCAGCTGGAAATATTATAAGTAACACTGTACGTATTGGTAACTACTGTCATTGAGTCATATTTATACCCTCGTTCATTTCCCAGGGCCAGCAATAGCATGTTTTAGCATTATGACATTTTAGTTGCGGATCCGCTAAAACTCTGAATTCGGTCCATTAGTGTCTGATTTAAACAGATCCTTTGGATATAATAGGTGATCACGATCGACATCAAGTGCAGATTTATATCACTGAGGCAGTTAGTCTGTGTATAGGGCCAGTCACCTTGAAGTCTAGAATAGGGTGTTCTGGTGCATATTATGTTCAGTAATTGCCTGAAAAGATGTGGGCGTTATTATCCTATGCGAAGAATCCACATGGTGAAGACGAGTAGTGGACTAAGTATCGCTTGCCTAATATATGCGTGTATGTATAAATGCATAATTTATTGTGTTAATGGATGTTGTATTTATCCCTACAGTTATATACTAATAATCTAGATGGAATGCTCAAATGCTTTACTTGTTATGCTAAATAAACATGTTCACGGTTATGTGGCATTTGAATGGCTTAATAGTGGTTGAAACATTGTATTATATGTACACTGTAAAGTCAGGCAAATATTTACTTTACTGTTCAATGCTAGTAATGAATAATAAGATATTTCGCAGTTTTTACTAAAGTTTAATTTTTTAAAGTGAATATATAAAGTTTATTTTGTTTAAAAAAAAAAAGAACAAACAAAAAAACAACTGGAAGGATTTGTGGTGTGTAGTAGAAGTAGCCTGTCTTTTGGGTTTCTTTGTAGACCTAAATTTCTTTTTTGTGTATACTTCCTGTTTCTCTCCTGTGCGCTGTCTGCTTGATGATGTGAGGGGATCAACCACCTGCTTTTCATCCAAAGGGGATCCCATCCAGCTAGCATTGTGTTTATGTCTTATTTGTTTGATTGGGTGAGCAGGGGAGGAAGAGGCCACAGAGTCACCACATGGATAAACCAGTGGTTTCTCCATCACAGCATTCCGGTTGCCAGGTCCAAATTTCTAGTCGCCATGGCGATTGGTATTAAATATATTTAAATTTCAATAATAAACTGGTATTATAAATTTGTGAATGTCTTATTACATTTTTACTGGTCAAGCAGTCTGTCATGCAGACTTTATGGTACAAGTTTTTGTGATTTGCACCTAATTTAGCGACTGAATCCAGACCTCCACTGCTGATCATTGCTTTAAGTGTAACAGCAGTGGAGCTGGATCCCTGTTGTATCCTAACTCCCCTCACGTGTACGGATTTCTGTTAGCAGGATCCAGCGTAAACTAGGGACAGCTCGGAGATTTGCGCATATGGGCTTAACTCAGCCCTTTCTCCCACCCTGTGCGCTCGCTGTACGCAATCCTGCCCATCCCACGCTTTATTTATATATACACTTGCACACATTTCATATATTTGATTAGAAGCATGGCCTATGTTTTCTTGTTACCATCCCATGCTGGAAGCCTTATGCGTGCAAGTGCAGTCATGACATGCAGGCTTTTCCGCTCAAAAAGAGAGGAAGATACCTACATTTTGTAAGTGTGGATCCGATCCTAGGTCTCTAATGGACAATCATGTATATGCATATATTTATATTTTACACACATACACGTGACTGTCCATATAAAAAAATGTTTTTAGAATTACCTGCCTCCTAGATTTTTGGTATGGCTCTCCTAGATAATAAAAAAAGGGTTGAGCTTTAATTTACCATATAGGTGTTATTTCTCTCTACCTACCCATCCAAATTACCATGGTTCCTGGAAAACCTAAGCTAGCCCCAGGCTGTCAGAAGTCAGTTTGTTTTTGCCAGTAGATACAAAGAGAACAAATAGATTCCTAGGTTGTACATCCCAAAAGCTTTTGAAGCAGAACTGGATGCACTGAAATCAGAAGTCTGGGTTAGCTATACTATACAAAAGATGGATTCTGTGTGGAGATAACATTATTAGTTTCTTGAAATACTTTATAATGATGATAACTTAAATTTACATATTCTAAACATGACCACATCACTTTGAACTAGTAAGACTGAGTGTAATTTTTGTTCTCAATGACAGATTATGATATAATAAGTGTATAGTAATATATAAGTACTCCATAATATAAATTTATGGGGAGTTGGAATCCTGCCTTGTACTTGCATTGACATCACTGCTATTAATTTAATGGATATCCTGTTTTGAAGTATGAGCATTTTGTAATTCTAAATTTAATTATTTTTTAGGCATCACAGCAACTACTCTCCTTTTGTTGGCCACAGTTTCGTTGTTAGGTGGGCTGATATTTGGATATGAACTCGGAATAGTCTCCGGTGCCTTACTTCAGCTAAAATATGAGTTTTTACTCACTTGTTTTGAGCAGGAGACACTGGTGAGCTCCATTCTGATTGGAGCCCTGTTTGCCTCTTTTATAGGTGGATTCCTAATTGATCAATCTGGGCGCTGGGCATCCATAATTGCAAGCAATGTGTTGGTGTTATTAGGAAGCTTAGTTTTAATATTTTCTGGTTCTTTCTGGACATTGATTATTGGACGTATGGTTATTGGTTTTGCAATATCCATCTCCTCCATGGCTTGCTGCATCTATATTTCAGAAATAGTCCAGCCGCACCAGCGCGGCAAGCTTGTCTCTCTTTATGAAACTGGTATAACCATAGGCATTTTACTTTCCTATGGGATGAACTATTTTTTTTCAAGCTCAGCTTCTGGTTGGAAATACATGTTTCTGGTGGTTATTTTTCCAGCTATTGTCCAGCTTTTTAGCATTATTTTTCTTCCATCCAAGCCTCATAAGTCCACCACATCAGAACAAGAATCACAAAATGGCCTTATTCAGCTAGAGAACTTTGTGGAATTAGAAGATGTTAAACAGGCTTCATCTAAAAGAATCTACTCTTTCCTCGATC
>WWET01000695.1:306215-321763 GCA_011038615.1 Limnodynastes dumerilii
AATAAATCTGCACCACACACTTGAGCGATTTTTGGCCCAATCCACGATAATCGTGCATTTGGGCCGATAATCGCTATAGTGTGTGGCCAGCTTTACTCCCAGCACCAATATAACTGTTACAATGTGTCTCTATAATATTTCCCTTGACTTCCTCCTTCAATCTCTCTCTTTCCCAATAGATTTTTATTATTGCTGTCACTCTTATTCCTAAAAGTGATTTTTGGCCTTTTACTACTCCTCTATAAATTTGTTCCACAATATCTCTATCGTTGCCAACCTCACACTCCTTCACAGTACTTGCTTTGCCTCCTCCCAATCCTTTTGCGTACACTTCCCTGTGATGCCTCCTCACTACTTTCACCTCTTTCCTTTATATAATCTTCGTCACAGCTTTCCAGCCTCTCCACTCTCACCAATCTCCTCTGTCCCGATACCACTCCGGTCCCACACCACAATTCTCTATCTCTTACTGCTTTTCTCTGCTCTCTTCTCCAGATCTCAGTTACCGCTGCTGCTACACACTGCTCTCCCTCCAGATCTCCGTCACCGCTGCTGCTTCACACTGTTCTCCCTCCAGATCTCCGTCACCGCTGCTGATACACTCCTCTCTCTCTCTCTCCCAAGCGCCAACTGAACTAACTCCTTTAACTGAAAAACAACTGCCCCTTCTTCCCAACGCTTCTTACCTTCCCCACGCTGCTCCGCGAGCTTCTCATCCCTGTACACCCCGGCAATAGCCCATGCGCATCAGCTGTTTTTTCCTTCCCGTGCTAATGCACGTGTCACTCTCAGCTGGCCGGCACCTCTCAGATGCCTCGCATACACTGCACCTTCCACATGCCAGGTGCAGGGATGCCACATTTATGTGATGTGTAATATAACGAGGGTATTTGTGATGTGTAATGTTAGGGGGTATGTGTGTTGTGTAATGTAAGGGGCTGTATGTGTAATGTGTAATATAACGGGGTATGTGTGATGTGTAATGTAAGATGGTGTATGTGTGATGTGTAATATAAGGAGGGAATGTGTTGTGTGCAATGTAAGGGGTGTATTTGTGATTTGTAATGTGTGAGGGTGTATGTGTGATGTGTAATGTAAGGGGCTGTATTTGTGATGTGTAATGTAAGGGGTGTTATGTGTAATGTGAGGAGGGGGGGTATGTGTGATGTGTAATGTAACGGGGATATGTGTGATGTATAATGTAAGGGACTGTATGTGTGATATGTAAAGTAAGTGGGTGTATGTGTGGTGTGTAATGTAACGGGGGTATGTGTTATGTGCAATGTAAGCGGTGGTATGTGTTATGTGTAATGTAAAGAGGGGTATGTGTGATGTGTAATGTAAGGGGGTTATGTGTGAACTGTAATGTAAGGGGCTGTATGTGTGATGTGTAAAGTAAGTGGGTTATGTGTGATGTGTAATGTATGGGTGTGCATGTGTAATATAACGGGGTATGTGTGATGTGTTATGTAAGATGGGGTATGTGTGATGTGTAATGTAAGGGGGTTAATGTGTCATGTGTAATGTAAGGGGGTTAATGTGTCATGTGTAATGTAAGGGGGATATGTCTTATGTGTAAAATAAGGGGTGTATTTGTAGTGTGTAATGTAGGGGTGAATGTGTAATGTGTAATGTAAAGGGGTATGTGTGATGTGTCATGTAAAGGGGGTATGTGTGATGTGTAATGTAAGGGAGGGTGTATGATGTGTAATGTAAGGTTGGTGTGTGTAATGTGTAATGTAAGGGGCTGTATTTGTGATGTGTAAAGTAAGTGGGTTATGTGTGATGTGTAATGTATGGGGGTGTATGTGTGATGTGTAATATAATGGGGTATTTGTGATGTGTAATGAAAGATGGGGTATGTGTGATGTGTAATGTAAGGGAGGGTGTATGATGTATAATGTAAGGGAGGGTGTATGATGTGTAATGTAAGGTGGGTGTGTGTAATGTGTAATGTAAAGGGGTATGTGTGATGTGTAATGTAACGGGGGTATGTGTGATGTGTAATGTAAGGGTGGTTATGTGTAATGTAAGGGGCTGTATGTGTAATGTGTAATATAACGGGGTATGTGTGATGTGTAATGTAAGATGGTGTATGTGTGATGTGTAATATAAGGAGGGAATGTGTTGTGTGCAATGTAAGGGGTGTATTTGTGATTTGTAATGTGTGATGTGTAATGTAAAGGGGGTATGTGTGATGTGTAAGGTAAGGTGGGGTATGTGTGATGTGTAATATAAGGAGGGAATGTGTTGTGTGCAATGTAAGGGGTGTATTTGTGATTTGTAATGTGTGATGTGTAATGTAAAGGGGGTATGTGTGATGTGTAAGGTAAGGGAGGGTGTATGATGTGTAATGTAAGGTTGGTGTGTGTAATGTGTAATGTAAGGGGCTGTATTTGTGATGTGTAAAGTAAGTGGGTTATGTGTGATGTGTAATGTATGGGGGTGTATGTGTGATGTGTAATATAAGGAGGGAATGTGTTGTGTGCAATGTAAGGGGTGTATTTGTGATTTGTAATGTAAGGGGGGGTATGTGTGATGTGTAATATAAAGGGGGGTATGTGTGATGTGTAAAGTAAGGGGGGGGGGCGGTATGTGTGATGTGTAATGTAATGGTGGCATGTGTGATGTGTAATGTAAGGGAGTATTGTGTGATGTGTAATGTAAGGGGAGTATGTGGGATGTGTAATGTAAGGGTGGTGTATGTGTGATTCAGAAAAAATATAGTGATAGATATGCAGCGCTGAGTAGTTGCACAATGGTGGGGGAGTGTCAGGTTAGGTAAATAAAACCTATAAATAAAACCTAAATGGACCTCCCATAGAAAACATATAAAAAGCCTCAATAGTGATATGGTTAAATAAAACCTATAAATAAAACCTAAAAAGAAACTTCTGTAGGACACATATAATGAAAGTCTCTATAATAGCCTCAACATTGGTATGATGATGATAGTTCAAAACGTCAATTCCATTTCAAATGCACATAGGGTAAAAAGAAAAAGCTTTAATTAATACATGTCCATATACATTTTAAAAAACAAAGATCAGAACATCATACCAGGGTAGTAGTGTAACAAGTAGAGAGGACAACCGATGCCACGATGTTAATACCCGGGTGTTTGGCGCTCGGATGTCGTTCCTCTGCAGCGCCCCTGATGATGACGTCACGATCAGCTGGCCGGTCCTGGGACTACGCGTTTCGGGCTGCACTCAGCCCTTTTTCAAAGTCTAGATCTTAGCTAAGGTGCGTATATTTGCGATCTTTTCGCAATCGCATCTCTGAATCAGCCACNNNGCCGGGCGAAGCTAGGGTAGCCTTCACCCGGCGTAAGGAAGGGGCCATACGCCCGCACAGGGGGAGTGCCAGGGGGGAGTCAGCGATGTAACGCTGAGCGTTAGCACGCTCAGCGCTATATCGTTGTTCTGGATCAGGCCCGTTATGCCTAACCAAGCCCAGATTTCCTCATTTAAATAACACCCTCCATCTTCTTATCTTCGTTCTTAAGTTTTCCATGCACGTCCCCTCATTCTTAGTTCTTTACGAACCTTGATGAAATAGGTACATAATGGTGATACAGACCCGTCCCGTTCTTAAGTCCTACGAAAACTGCGTATATTAAGTTACTACGCCTGTACTGTATATACCTTCTTAAATATATGCACCTAAAAAGCTGCATTTTCTTAACTGTGAATCAGGTCTAGTGTTACTGAGGTATGGGGAACAGTATGATGACGAAAATTACATTTTTAAGTTCTACCCAATCTCTACTAACACTAGGAATTAGAGTATTGATAGACAGGGGAGGTGGGACTGAGCTGTGATTTGCATAAAGTCACAGCCTCAAGCCCATTGCGGAAGGTTTTCCACCCTCCTAGAATTTACAGTATAATCATGCTAATAAACAGGAAAGATTCATTACAAAAACCATATATTTTGTTGTAGTGTAATAGTTCCCAATATTTTCCATGGATAGTTCTATTTCAGGCATGCAGCTGGGAGACACCATGCTTAATGTGAGTGATTATTTCTTTGTGAGTGACGTGAGTTACTATTTATCTTGCATCTTGTCCATTCACTTTGGCTTCTTATTAAAGTCATGTACAGTATGTTTTTTTCCATAGTACCAACCAATCCTGAGACTGTTCCAAGGAATGATTCCTAAATAAGCCTCAGCTGTTTGTGTAAGTTACACCAAGATTGGAGCAGGTCAGGCAGCCAAACACAAGATTCAATAGCTGCACAAAGCAATGTTTAAAACAACTTTAAAATGCTCTTGCCCAAAATTTTTAAAGGGACAGTAATCTGTGTGAAATGATGTACATAATAAATGTGATCAGTCTAAGGCAACATAAAGATGACTATAGGCTCTATTTACAAACCTCATTTTCATGCGATAGTGCCAGTTTTGAAGTGAAACCTGGCACTATTGTATAGACTGAAGTTGAGGATATTTACAAACCATGGATCGCAATGCAAAACTGCAGTTTCCATGGAGGGAGGGGTGAGTATTAGTCAATTCTGTGAACGAAGCTGCCAGGCACGCAGTGAAGATAAGTTAGCCTGCTGCAAATTCTTTCACAGAAAAACATTAATCTATAAAAAAAAATAGAGGCCTAAATCGCACTATGATAATATTACTGAGAGCTGGCAAATCTCCTGCAAAGGGGATTGAGGCCATGATTCCATGCAAATCACAGCCACAAGTCCCACCTCCCTGCGTCCTAGCATTACCAAGGAAGGGTGGCACCTGATGACGCAATTTGCATCAAGCCCCACCCCATCCCTAGTAAAAGTATAGATCATAGCTTTGCCAGACAGGGGGTGTGGCTTCAGGACACGATTTGCATAAAATGACATCTTAAAGCTTCGCCGCACACCGGCATTTATTTCTTCTCTCCGAAATCTCCCACAGAGAAGAAAGAAAAAGTTACGGGTCATACATTCAATATGTCTTCTGGTAAATCTCTTATTACTTTTTATTTCTGCTTCAGTTATACCCCATAATATAGCTCTATATCATATAGAGCCTGTAATGCAGGAATTATAGGGTCCTATAAAACAGAGAATTATAGAGGGCATTAAAAAGCAGTATTATGGGGCTTATGGTCTATATGTAATACAATATAACTCTATTCCTCCTTAATTGTGCTTAAATTATTTCCATGATAGGGCTTATAATATTCTGCTGTGCCAGTTCCAGATTCCATATTTGTCAGAGGGCTGGACTGTAATGTCTGTCAGCAGCTGTGGAGCAGAAGCATCAGGCGGACTCTAAAGCCCATCTCTCTCCCTCTAAATACAGTGTTGACATGGAGTGAATCGTTTCTTGCAGGTAGTCTCCACAGTCCAGTGCTCTGAGAAATATAGAATGTGGATCTGGTGGTTCAGGGAGGGTACATCTTTAGAATAGCACCCCCCTGCGGCACTTACAGCATTCAGCCTGCCCATGCACATCAATCAATCAATAAATCAATCAATCAATCATTTTAAAAAAAATAATAATATAACAATGGGGCTGATTCACAGTTACACATCCACCTTTTTTTTAGGTGGAAATGTAGACCTGAGCAATGCCATGCTGAGCTGCAAGGGGGGGCAGATTTATATTGTAAAACCAGAATTAAAATTAGGAGGTGAAGTTTCTTAGCTCAACTCTCTTTTATAGAATAACCATAAAGCTAATGCAGTATTTTAGTTTTATGTGTAAAAGTAAAGAATTTTCCATGCATGCAATTTTTGTTTTAATTAATCAACACACCTTACTTTGAAAAATGGTTTAGCTGAGCTGTACACTACCACCTAAAAAAAGGTGGATCTGTAACTCTGAATCTGCCCCAATGTGTTATATGTCAATTTAAGTTAATGAATTAATTTGTGTGCGTCTGTGGTTGAATTCCATAGTGGTTTCTTGATTGTTTTGCCTCAATGTTGTGTATATGGTAATTCATGTGCTGTGTGTAGTGGCTTCCCTGTACAGTACACTGAGTAATGGTAGCACTTTAAATATCCGGAATAAATTTTATTCTACATCATGACACATATTCACAAAATATAGTCATGAGCACATTTAGCATATGAAATATTTACTATTGCCAGTAATATAATTATTTTAATAATAATAATAACAACAATAATAATAATAATAATAAAAATCTGTAATTTTTATATTCACTTAGTGTAGAAATAACATTAGAAGTATATATCTAGGCCCCATAGCAACTCATTAATAAAGTGCCTATGCCGAAGTTGCCACTATCATTGGGACGGCTGGTTGGGCAGTTGTTAATGTGGTAAACACTAGTGGGTAAGAAGTGTAATTAAAGTATACAAGGTGCAGCACACAACATATACCATGGCTAGCGTGAACGTTTGTTAAGGTGCAAAATGAATCCCCCACATTTTCTCTTTGTGTTGCACCATAAAACAGCCATGAGCACATGTATAGCACTTTTATTTATCTTGTAGTTGAAGACACAGTAAAAGTAACTGCTGTGGGACTCCTAGCTGCAGTTGAATGGGTCACATTTGTCCATGTCGCATGGTTACCCCCTGTAATATGTGATGAAATGACAAAACAGGAGATGTGTCTGTCTCCTCACCCAGACTCTGGCAACTTTGTTTTTTTCTCAAGAGCTTAATACTATAATCACAGCTTTTCATGCAGATGATCTGGAGCTAAAAGCCCCATCAGCCACACTCATTGAAGCCGGCAAACAGCACAAGCCTGTCCAACACTACAGGCTAATCCAGTACAAAGAGCATGTTGGTAATTGTGAAATAGTGTTTTGTTCTCCTGTCACCGTCTTCTTGTTAGTTAATCCTGGTGGATAAGAAAAGTGATCCAGAGACTTGTTTACTCAGTACAGAGCTGTCTTAGGTAAAGGCTTGGCGCCTTGCTGGCTACATAAATACATGTTCTAACGTGCCGCGTCTAACTTGCAATCTTATTAGTGAGCCTGAGCAATCAGGGAGGAAAACTCTCTTTATGGGGTGAAGCAAATGGACAGGTAGTAGGTTTAATATAGAAGAAAGGTGTCTGTCAGGAGCATGAGACCCAGCGACCTCTGGAACATGGGAAACATCCACTGCATCATAGGCAGAGGTGTTAATGGATTGTGCCCTGAACGTGTCAGACGGCTTAGTCATTTTATGAAGTCTCCTGTAACATTAATAATACAGCTCAGGAAATTTTTATGACACAACATTAACTTTTTAGCTGCTTGGCTCAGGATTCAGTGAGTGATCACTGGGTTCTCTTTTTTCTTGTCTTGGCAAATTAGTTGTCATTATTCCTTTTACCATGTTCAGGATGCAATTGTAGCGCAAATCAGATTTGTGAAAATAAGAATTTTTTTCAAATCCACAGCATTTCTATTGGAAATAAAGGTACCTGTCCTGTCTGTTTCACTGCTGAAACAGATGGGGACTGGTTCTTCTGTGCAAGCTTGGTGTAAAAGTGCAGTCTGTGCATGGCGCGCATTCCTCATATGTGCAACTCAGCAGTGTGGCAAACAATGGTTTCTGTTCCGCCCCTGCACATGTGTTGGGAAGTGTGTGACCTTCCCTACATTAAATTCAGTCAGTGATGCATTATGTCTGCCCATACCATTATATTTACAACCTTATGCTTGTGCATAATTGGAGACTTAGGACCGGATCCAGACCCCCGCACGTTTTACGTACATGCGGGGGTCTGTATGCCTGCGAGTGCACACCCCCTGTGAAGTCAGGCCACTTACGCACCTTGCGCATGTAAGTGACCTGAGATTATCAGGTCAGGATTCGGTCCAAAGATATCTGTGCTTCTCTGCCCCTTTACTGAATAGATATTGCTGCTTAAATAGTCTAAAGAAAAAAGAATACACGCACGTAAGTGCATTAGGCACCGACATGTGAATCGCAAATGGGGACATACGTATGGATGTGCGGGGTAGAAATACGTACTTGAAAATTTACATGAAAGTGGGTGGGGGGGAGGATTTAAATGAAAGCTTGAGGGCGCGGCTATAAAGATTTGCACGTACGAAGACATATACGCATGTAAGTACACACTTAAAGATCAGAGTGGTCTATGGAGGTGTAAATCTACGATTGCACGGCCGGGAGAGGGGAGTGTCATGGGTGTTGGTGGGTGTAGGCTTGCTATATGCGTGCGTATAATTGCGTACTTTTAAAAAATGGATCTGTGAATACGGTCCAAGATCTAGATGTTAGGCACAGGAATCCATTATGCACTGACTCTGTCATTAGTGAGATAAGTAAGATGTACTCGGTAAGAAGGAAGTAAAGAAGAGTGGGAGGGTGGAGGCATTTAAACAGGGTATTAATGGCGTGGTTTGCTAAGTACGCATATGCTTAAGCAACTTAAGGACAGACATACAGAGAGTTATGGTAGCCCTATGGATGTGTAAGTCAGCTAAAATCCATAGGAAGTTGAGGAGTTGCCTTGCCACTTAGGTGCGTATTTTTGCAAATCTGCATGTACTTATTTCGGACCGGATTCAGAATTGGAAACGTTAGGTCACTTACGCACGCAAGGTGCGTAAGTGACCTGACTTCACTGGAGGACGCATGTGCCCTCCAGATGTTACGCTAGGGTGGGTGTGGGTCCCCGCCTAGAAAATTTGAATTTTGAAAATTCAGATTCCTCCCAGCCAGTTGAGAACTGCCTATACCTATGCATATGCCTCGAGGAGGCATTGCAATCGATCCACAGAGCACCGAGCTGCACCCCTGCAGCCTGACCCTAACCCTCCCTACCCCGCACAGAGAGGAGGCGGCGGAGGTGCGGTGGAGGGATATCTTTTTTGCGAAAGTGAATGCATTCTGAAGCAAAAAATTCTAAAACCGTAAGTATTCGAAAAAGGGACATTCGAAAAGGATCTTTCGAATGTCCTTTTTTCGGAAGCCACAGTTTCTTGCCGGAGATTGAAACCATGCTAGGGTTACTATAGTAACCCTAGCGTATAAACAATCGGACGGAACTTTGTTCCATCCGAGCCCATTTCCGAGCAAATGGGAAGTGCTTCCCCTCCGCCCGCTAAAGCGGGCGGGGGGAAACATGCTAAGTGTACAGTGTGGGAGGGGGCTCCCACACTGCAGCGGATCAGTGGTCGTACGGACCAATGATCCGCAAGTTAGACTTAATGCAGGCTTATGGCAGCCATAAAGCCCGCATGAGAGAGGGGAGTGACAGGGGTACAAACTGTTCTGAATCCAATCCTTCATTATTATCTGTGAATCTCATAATACACCAGTTTTGCAGCTTATTCAGCTATTTTGTCAATAATATAATTTCTTTGTCATTCTATTTTGGACATTGGGGTATAGTAGGTAGCCCAGGGCAATTTAAGAACTTTGGGCTTGATTAAGATCTTCATCTCACACCCAAAATCCGCAAGCTGGAGATCCATATAGAGGGGTGTTCCTTAAAATCCACAAGGGGGGTGTGGATAGGCATGCAGGTGGGGGTGCGGCTGTAGGCACTTCTGCATTTCAGACTTCTGCATTCGGATGGATGAAGATCCATGCAGAGAATGTAAGGTAGGGTTCTGGACACGTAAGTAATTACGTGAGAGGGGAGTGACCGGGGAGTTCACTTTCCTCTGGAGGTCTGGATCAGGTCCTTTAAGTGTTAATTGGAATGTTCCACTCTTCTATGCTCCTCCTAAATGGGAAGCACACCAGTTTCTTTTAAGTGCCCTTAGGAGTCGGGTATGTTTTTTTTTCAGGTCCCTGAGCCTTGGTAAGTAGCCTGCGGCCTTCCCTCATCCCCAACACTCTGCAGCGGGAGTCCATTAGTGGCTATCAGCTCCTACACACTGACACACTGTGTAGGCAAATAGTGCTGAGAGCTGAGGCTGCAGCAGACCCAGCACTTAAATAGTTTGGTTGGTCCCCCCACAAACTGGTGAGAAGGTCTGCCTGAATGCAGAGTACACTAACAGGGGGAACAGGCAGTCACAGCAGTTATCCATTGGATTGGAAAGAACAACTGTGGCTGTCCTCACTCCAAGGAGGCTAGGCAGGATGAAACAAAGAAGTCTCCATTTTGAATTCCTGTCAGGATGGTGGTGATAAAAAAGGGAGGTCCGTTCCCCCCCCCCTCCTTTAAGAACTTTTTTTTGGTGATAAGTATTTTACTATACTTTAATCTCTAGTGAGCTCAGTTATATTCCTATTTATATGCTTTTTATGCCAGTTACCAGTCTATCTGTAATATTACTGTAAACATTTTATTTGCTACACTTTCTCTGGTAAAGTGTATAATTTAACATTTACAGAGATAACAGAGAATGGGACTTCTAAGTCCATGGATGGTCCATGTAATATTATACGCGTGCAGAACACTTTTCTATAGTTTTTTTTGGTAATGTCGATCATATGACATATAACAATGGGATGCAGTTGCCGGTACGAAGGGCCGGCTTTCGGGAATGATGAAAGCTTAAGTCGAAAGCTTAATTTCGGCTGTACCATTCCCGAATACATTTTAAAAACGAAAATCAACAATCTGGAATGGATACCATTTTAAATAGTCCATTTTTTAAAATGTGCCCTTTCTGGTTAGTATTAGGCTGCAGGACAGGAAGGGGTTAGGTTTAGGCTCTATAGAGGGGAGGGTTAAGGTCAGGTTGCAGGACAACGATATTTAGGGTTAAGGGAGGGTTAGGGTTAGGCTGCAGGAAGGTGATGATTAAGGTTAATAAATCTTACCTTTCAGCGTTCATCTATTCAAAAATTGTGCCCTCGCAGGGGCCATACTGCCAAAAATCAATTTGTTGCAAGACTTATAAGATTTCACAAACATTCGTTTAACTGAAGCCCAGTGACCGGCCGCCCAGTCAGCACCAACAGCTCTAGTGGAATGAGCCTTTAGGCCCAACAGCACCAGCCTAGCCGACTGAGTATAAGCCAACCAAATTGTTGATTTAACAAGGCCAGTCCACCATATTCTTATGCATTTTAAAGAACAGACAAAGCATTGACAATATGGTGTTCCGGGTCACTGACCACATTCAACAACAACCAAGAAAAATCAGAGGTCTGCAATCAAAAAGAAAAAGCAGGGGCAGGTGTGCAAGATACTTTCTGTACTTTCTCTGGTGTATAATGTAAAATTTATGGAAAAGGAGAATTCCGAGAGAAAGTCTAAATGACAGTATGGGCCCGATTCAATTAGCCGCAATAACGGGATAAAAAGTGCTGTGCGCTTTTTCCTGTCATATACTGTATGAAAAATAAGCACATTTTTATGCGCACCTCTATGGGGCTGTGCATAAATATTTCCCCCAAAAACTCCTCGGAATCAGCTTTGCACCGCAAATAATGCGATAATTGAATCGAGCCCTATATGTGTAGACGATATTGCTGTACTTTCTCCGGTAATGTGTTTAATTTAAAATATATAAACATAACGTAGAAAGACAGAAAGGTCTACTGGAAGGCACATATTGCATTGCAATCAATAATTAATTATCCTTTTGAATAGTGCTATGTGTGCAAATGCGAAAGTACTAAAAGAAGGGCTAGATGTGCATAAAAGAAATACACTGACACTGACACTGACTTAAGTTCTATGGATTATATGGACATATAAGTAATATTTTATTTCTTTTATGCACACCTAGCCCTTTTATTATTTTTGCATTTACACACACAGCGCTAATCAAAAGGATAATTAATTATTGATTGTGTTCCTTTTCTTGAGGGTGTAGGACCCTCTTTTATCCTTTTGTTTTAGCTGCAGTGTATCAGCACAGCTAACTCTAAACATTATTCATTTTATCATATTGCATTGTGTTTGTGCAAAAATGTAATGCTAACTTTTCTTGTAGATGCCTGGAGGCATTAGTACCTGGAGGCTCTGTGAGCACTGTATTAGGCGGAGTTCCATGGCAACAGACGGCTCCAGAGGAACTGTCTTGTAAGTGTCTGATGATGTTTTTGTCCAATCTTAACCAGGTAAGGTCTCAAGCAAGAGGTAGGTGACCTTCTTTTGCTGCACTACACATTTCACATTCTCAGCTGGTACTGCCCGCTAGGGGTTGACCTAGGCTAGTACTGGTTTGGCATTGTCTCTTATTGAGTACCCCAGATGTTTGGCTTGGGTCTCTTCTTGCTTGACATGTTTCCTTGGCACTACCCATAAAAAGGGACAAGCAAATATCCAGAGATTGTTAACACTAATAATTCAGATTCCCTTCAGAGGAGGAGGATTAAGGAGGTTAATATACTTCAGGAGTCTGACTCTTATGGTATTGATGATCCCTCTATTTCCCAAAACATGGATGACCTGGTTTTGGGGGTTAGACAAACATTAGGGTTTGCGAATCATGAGTTATCAGCTTTTGTTACTAGGAAGCTACTTCTGGAGGCTAGGCATGACGTAGTTTTTCATGCGCCAAGTGTAATTTGGCTACTTCCCTCATCTTAAAATTAGCTCATTATAAGCGGCAGGAGTATTTTCTGATTACAAGAATGCTGATAACAGGATTTACAGCCATGATCTCAGAAAATTTCTTTACCAATGGTAGCATTATCCCTCAATATCTAATTGCCTTCGGAGAGTCTTCAGTGCAGGGCACTATGGAAGTTGGTTTTAGAAGTGATTGGTCCAGTCCCTCCTCAGGAAGGAGGTTGGTGTAGTTTTTACTCCAACCTCTATTTTACTGGTTGAGAAGCTGGACAAATAATTCAGTCCAATTACGAATTACATAATCCTAAACACATGGGTTCCAGTTCCTGGCTTCAAGACGGAATCCTTGACTGGTCCACTGGATCCAGAGGGCTTATTGAAAACTACCACCCCAAGGGTTATTCGTATGGGTTATTCATATGGGACTCATTTTATCCTAATATGCCATCTTTCTCTGACAATGATTTTTCTGGAAGTGCATGGCTGGATCATAGACCTACCTGCCTAAGTCTTTATTAATTCCCACATAAAAAATTTGTTTTTCTTGCCTATTATTTAACACCAGGGGCCATATTTACTAAAGTCGTTTTTGTTAAACTCACCGGAATTTGCTTGTATTTACCTCTGTATTTACTAATGCAAACTCGCCACAGAAAACGCCGTTTAGATCTCTCTGGTGTTTTTTTTCCAGTCAGAACATTTAAATAGTTGGATTTACTAAAAATGGGTCAAAACTCGCCAGAGAAAAGAGAGGTGGTTGTGTGTGGAGAGTTTGTTGAAATTGGTGGCAATTGCTCAGCAAGTAAGTACTATGGACCGGATCCAGACCCCTGCACTTTTTCCGTACGTGCAGTAGTCTGTACGTCCGTGAGTGAGAGGGGAGTGCACACCCACTGTCACTCCCCTCTCGTGCGGGCTTTATTGCAGCTTACGCTGCCATGAGCCTGCCTTAACTCTCTCATGCGGATCAGCGGTCCGTACGAGCCCCCTCCCACACTGTACACTTTACATGCTTCCCCCCGCCCACTTTAGCACAGCCCATTTCCTCTGAAATGGGCTCGGACGGAACTAGTAACCCTAGTGTAACATCTGGAAGGCGCATCCAATGAAGTCAAGCCACTTACGCACCTTGCGTGCATAAATAACCTGACGTTATCAGGTCAGGATCTGGTCCAATGTCTTTAAAAATGACCTCACAAGGTAGCCCTTGTGAGGTCATTTTTAAAGACATTGGACCAGATCTTGACCTGATAACGTCAGGTTATTTATGCACGCAACGTGACGTTATCAGGTCAGGATCTGGTCCAATGTCTTTAAAAATGACCTCACAAGGGCTAACAGCTGATGGTTATTGTTAATTAATATACAATGGCATTTTATGGCGGCCAGCTCCAGCGAGTTTAACATAAACTTGAAGCGATTCCATTTTTCACACATCACCGTATTTTCAAAATTGCCAGTCAAACTTGCCCCTTAGTAAATCCGAAATTAGTAAATGCCGACTGGCGTGCTTACCCATTACTTTTTTTTTCAAAATAGTGCTACTTTTGAAATAGATACAGACAAAAATTAGCTTTTGGCTGTCTCTATTTCGTAAACAGCATTTTCGTAAGCGGCGATTGCATCCCCTTCTGTCTTTAAGCTTGGATCAAAATGCTTATATTACTTTGTTGACATAGCAAATGTAATTTTTTTGGTAGATTGGTAAAAGTCCCATTTCCAGAAGTGCAAAACGCTAAAAGCTACATATTTCTTGCTAGAGAGAGTGGGTACAAATCTGGAGCAAAGCAGAGTTACCACCAGCGGTTTGAAAGTATTTCCATATATTCTTTGAGAATAACTGATAATGAGGAATAAAATCAGTCTAGCACAACAACGTTTTTATATAAATGCTACCTAGGGATTGTAGTTGGCCAATATATTACAAAAATGAAAATATTATTAATGTACTATATATTACAATGATGTAATCTGGATTTAGGAATGCTGCTGGAATGGGGTTTGTGAAGCCCCTACCACAAACAGTAAAACTAAGAAAAAAACAAGACCAATGCTGAATAAATAAATTGTGATAAACATGTGTAGTAGCCTTCAATTAACACATGTTAAAAACCAATTCCCCAGTCTTCTGGGACTAAAAGAGTCAGACGGTCCAGAATAGTACATCTTCCATAGGAGAATAACCACTTACCCTCCAGCATGACCCACTCCATTAGGTACAAAATACTCTGCTCCTAAACTTCCAACTGTCAGTTTCTATGGTAACCACCATTGTTGAAGAGGCAAATTGTTTTTCAAATATCAGTTAATTCATTTAAACCAGGTGAGTGACAGTTGGAAGCTCAGGAGCAGATTTAATTGTATCTAATGGAATGGGTCATGTTGGATGGTATAACCAGCATACACTGTCACTTCACCACGTGCTATTCAGGGAATACATAAAAAACAGAGGTTCTACTACATTTAAATCCAACAAATACATCAAGTTGGATTTGAATATTTTTTCCCCAGACTCGTAGGAGTGGTGAGATTGATTTTAAATTCCAATAATAAATTAAGTACTGCAAAGGACATTAAGGCGTAATATTTTTAATTCATTTGTTTGATTGTGTATGATGGCATACTGCTTTCTTGTACAAGATAAATTGTTTTAGATTTAAATAAATTGTTAATATTATTTACAATTGTGTTAACTGAAGGCTACTACACAAGTTTTTTTTATTAGGACTTAACTCAGCTCTGGTGTTGTTTTTTCTTCATTTTATAAGATTAGTCTGTAGTGTCGTGATCAACCACAAGAGGGCAGCAGAGGATCACAATGAGTCAAAGCAGTCAATGCTATGATGTGTGGAAAATAGAGAAATACGCAAACAACATTTGATGGGACTTCACAGCACATTAAAGTGCTACAGGTTGTCTATGCCTGTTCCAGGCTAAAGAAGGCAAATATAGGGGTCTTAGAGGTATTACCATAGTAGAAAAGGAGGAGGAAAAAAAGGAGGTGTGTGGGACTACTTGATATTGATGCTTTCTTCTTTATATGCAAATTCTCCACTTAGCTCTACTGACAGATTCTCAACTGTGGTTATCTCCTTCACAACATACAACAATCTACCATTTCAGTCTT
>WWET01000695.1:333336-347488 GCA_011038615.1 Limnodynastes dumerilii
CCGATCGTGAGCGTAAAAACGGGCAAAAAAACGCACTGCGCATGTGCAGTATGACAACTTCCGGTCGTCCGAAGGACATGAGCTACAGCGAGCGTATTTTCAGCGTATTTTCCGCCCAAGGGGCGTGCGTTTTATACGACGATAGTCGAGTTGCTACTAAGAGGCGGGGATAGCCATTTAAATTGTACAGTATGGTCATGCCCAGTACGACCAGCGCATCGGTACGAAAATTCGCACGTACGCTGGAAAAACTTAGGGTAGGGTTCAGCCGCCATAAGTAGGTACAATCAATGGGAGTGTCATGGGCGTGAAAGTTTATACGCCCGGGCGATCATACGCTACGCTCACGGGCGCTCGCGGTCGTAGGTCTGGATCAGACCCGATGTTACTTAAGCTTGGAACCTTTACTCAGAGTTGCCGACTTTTTAAAGCTTCCCTCCAGGAGAACCCAGAGGGAAGCCATAGATGGCCGAAAGGGGGGCGGGGCTTAATGATGCACTTTATGCAAATAATTAGCTGGTCTGGATTTGTGGGAGCTTTGCCAGAAATTTCGGGAGTCTCTCGGATATTTAGGGAGAGTCGACAACCCTGCCTTTACTGCTTGCTGCCATTTGGTCTTAATAAAGGAGAGCAAGCAACACAATATATTTGGATTTTTTTTAAGTTATAATAGGAAATAGTCCTCACCTAAGCTTTGGATCATACATGACTGTAGCAAGTGTGGAACATTCTATGTAGATCAATCATGTTTTGAACATATAAACATTTGTTGATGGACAGGCCTCCATCTAAAAACAGGTCCCCACAAACAGCAAATCTCCAGGCCTCCAGCTGTAGCGCATGAGGATGACTGACATCCTCCTCCTAAGCACACTGTATGGCGGCTGCCGGCAGTGAGTTTAGGAGGGGAATGTCAGTCACTGACACTGATACTGACACATCTACAGCATGTCTTTTGCTTCTGTGATACATACATTATTTCCTTTCACAGCCTGCATGTTGAGGATAGATAGGACATGATTTTTTAAAATTGTGTTTTGATTTAACAAGAAAACCCGACCTAACCACCCATCCCGGATAAAAACGATATAACCACAAACTGTGTTTTGAGTACAGAATTAGTTACTTATTAGTTACTTTTGGCTGGAGCTGGCTGGCTTTTTCCTTGCTGTCTTGACACATCAGGGACAACAGTCAGCAATGTCTGGTGGTTATGGGCTGGCTGACAACTTTTAGTTTGGGGAACAAATAATAGCAACTGGATGTTCTTCCGTTGCATGACCTATATTCCAAATGTTAACGCAACAGATCTCCATGTAAACCGAACTCTGTTCCATCCATATGGAGATCCATACGTCAGAGTGCTCCTTGCCTCCCGCATGGCAAAACCCCTCTGTTCTGTCTGCATGGAGATCCATACATTTAGGAAGTCCATGCGGTCCAGAATTATAGTCTCGTTTGCATACCAAAAATAATGTTATATAGGTAACAACACTACTATAGCCATTTAATATAGATTACCTTGAAGAGGGGAAACCTGGATTAGGGCAGAAAGCAGACCCAGATCTGACCTTAGCTCTTGAGTTAAAAATCATGCTACAAATCTGACCCCACTCCTGATTTAAACGTTAGACCACAGATATCAACCATCCGTCCTGAGTAAAAAAAATAATCAGACCCCATTAGACACCCCTAATAAAATCAGACCATTCAAGATTGGATAACCACTACCTCCCAATCAATACCATTAATAAAGCCAGACCCCAGACTGGACATCCACTGCCTCCTCCTTCAATTAATAATATCAGACCACAGATTGGTCTCCAGCTGATTCCTATTAATAAAATCAAACCCTAGCTTGGATAACCACTGCCCCCCAATTTCCATTAATAAGATAATACAATAAAGTACCCACTGCCTAGTTAATAGAGTCAGACACCAAAATGTCCCGGCCAATTAATAAAAGCAAACCCCAGAATGGATAATCCCCCCACCACAATTTTTTTTAAATCAGACCCCAAAATAACAAAAATAAAGAAGCATCAGTTAACCTTCCTGCAGTCCTGTAATGTCTTCCAACATGTTTCCATACAGTAAATGGCTGTCAGCACTCTGGTAGATAGCATAAAACAAATGCTAGCTCCAGCCATCCACCAATCAGCAGCTGGCAGCGATCCAAGGTCTGTCTGCTGGTGTAGGGCAGGTAGAGAATGCTGGCCAGTTGCTCTAAATCTGATTGTGTGTAATCCACAATGAGAGCAGCTGTGAAGCATCTTTCTTCAACTGCCTCTCAGCCAACTGCCCTATGCAGGGAGTGAGATGCCCCCTGCCCCCAGCCCAGCTTGTTCCTGATGGGTGCACTCTTCTGGAGATGATTCTAGGTTTCTTTACAGTTACATGTGTTAGAAAGATAGCGTAAGCTCTTTTTTAAACTCTAAATTAGTTTAACATAGTGTGGCTTCTTCACATCCAAAGGCACATGTTACTTTTACTCTTGCTAAAAAGTTTAAATAATACATTTAATCAAAGATACCTATGGGTAATTCCATACCATCAATCATAAAAACTAGTCTATTTAATAAACTAATCTGACATCAACACAGAAAGGTCAGGGGGACCACAGGTGACAGCATTCAGGGTCGCATGAAGCCCCAGGGCCACCTGTTACATAACACTGGTGTAGGTGTTGGGTGGGTGTGGCTGATGGGAACCCATTGTACTCTAGCTGTTTAAAAATTGTGTGAATCCCTCAAGACTATTCATTTCCTGCTGTATTGATAATTTTCCCTAAAGGGAATTCTTATCCTTTGCAGTGAATGTATTCACAGCTCTCGTGTGAAAAAACATTGTGTTAATAAAGTAATGTATCAGTTTCGTATCAGTTTCAGAATCTATTCAAAGGATAGTGCTTCAGGCTTGGTGTGAATGTGAAGCTCCTTGGAATCTAAACAACAGACATAATTTATAATTTATAAGAGGTCTTGTCATTTCTAGGATTAACTACACCACTGTATTTAAAGTGTTAGGTGCTCTTACCACAGGACCCCACAGTATGGATTTATTATTAATCTCTCACAGTAACAGTGGTCTATGTTCAATACAAATGTCCATTTAATCAGATTTTTCCTTTATACCTGTATATCAATTATGTATTTATGGAAAAAATAAAAAAAGGAATTTTAAACCATGGCAAAAGAATCGAAAAGGCAAATTTAAAATGGACTGGACAGGATTTTATATCGGGAGGAGTTGTGTAGCTGACTAATATCTCTGTGCTTTATGAGAAAAATGAGACAGTATATCAATGTGCAGAAACAAAATAAATACATTTGCACCCTTATATTGTATCATTATTTGTCTAGGAACAAATTTGATCTATATTGCCTCTTTTGTTTGCTTGTGTGTGTGTGTGTGTGTGTGTGTGTGTGTGTTAAGAACTTTTATACTTCCTATACAGTGTAAGAAATATGCATGTGGCAAAAATATTAACAGTCAAGAGTGCAAGATGGAGCTTTGGGGAATATTGACAAGCTATGGCAGAAAACTATGCTTTATACTGAATGTGCAGGTTCTGATCTTTCATGCATGTAGTGTGCATCCAACAGAATTATGCACTGGATCTGACCAACAGTATTATTCTAACAGTAGGGATTCATTTAAAATGGTAGTTTACTAAAATCTTCCAGCAACACACTCATTAACACTTTTTAAATACAATGAAAAATGTATTATTTGTATCCTTTAAGTCACTCATGTTTTGCATTAGATAATGCCATGCTGGTAATACCACAAGGTCACTTAGTGACATAGGGCAGCTTACAATTCTTGCTATACTGTAGGAAATACATAACATGAATCTGTATTTCCTTTACCACAAGCAGGACCCTACCTAAAAAATTTCTATGCCATCCACATGGAAAATTGGGCCAATGCAAAAATTATGATTGCACATAAAGGCTTAACGAAGCTCTTACTGTACTGCATACATCCACCTTCTAGGAAGCATATTTGTGCACTTGCCGACTGAAAAATGTGTTCTATTGTAAGACACAGAATCTGTTGGATCTAGTTCCGAAACATAAAGCGTGCCCAAGCGCACTTCCACAAAGGTAGACGTTTAACGCTCTTTGTGAGATAGAAACGCCCCTTTTGTGGAAGTCTGTATCCAATCCTTTATTATATTTGTTTAGCAAATTTAAATTAATTGTATAAAAAAAAGAAACTTAGATAAGCTGCTACATTACACCAATCAGTCTGCCTATACATATACATGTTTCAAAGCTTTATATATGTCTCCTAACAACAGATTTCGTTCTATTGTCGGATTTACTAAGCTGCGGGTTTGGAAAAGTAGAGATATTGCCCATAGCAACGAATCAGATTCTAGCTATCTTGTTTCTATTACATACTAGAGAATGTCAGCATGAATCTGATTGGTTGCTATGGGCAACATCTCCACTTTTCCAAACCTGCAGCTTAGTAAATCTGGCCCCTAGAGTGTTTTAATTTGTGGTCATCTTCAATTCTTTTTTTTTGTTTGTTTATGTATTTATTTATTTATTCTAATTATTAATAAACCTTTATTTATATTTTAGAATATTTATTTTATATTTAAATTCAAACTAGATAGGGTGGCACTCAGCGACTCAAAACAAGTAAAACACGATCAGTCCTTGTTAACCCAACGTTTTAGTTTCTTTTAATAAAACTTTCCTCAGGGATATGTATAAACAAAACCACACAAAATACTGAATTTATATCTTACCCCATACAAGAGAAACCTCCCTCTACCATGAATGTCGTGCTTCCACCTTTTTTATACTATCTGTCTGTCTGTCTGTCTATCTATCTACAAATTCTAAAAATAATGAGAACAGGTATCATTTCACATGCACATTTTAGCTGTTTTTGGTTTGCACATGCTCACTTCTGGTCCATCTTTCCATGCAAATATGGAGGACACAGTTACCATTGATTCTGCCAATAGAAGTAATACACTATAAGCAATTTTTGAGGTCACACTCTGGTACTAAATTACCCTTGTATAGCTGTCCTTAGTAAATGTATGCCCTATTTGTAATACAATGGCAAGCTGCTTGGTGAAATAACTAGGAACAAGTGACAGCAATGAGGAATGAGGAGGACAGAAAGGCCCGGATTGACACCACCGTATTGTTTCGTTACGTAGATTGCCTATATATGCGGTCTTAAAGACTGCATATACGCAATCTACGTAACGAAACGATGCGTAGATTACATCAAGTAGTTACTACGCATGCGCATTAGCAAATATCGGTAAAATACGAACGTATGAGCAATACGTCCGGTGGTGTGAATCCGGGCTAATATTACTATCACTGTGAAATTCCCACCTTTATATTAAGTAGTACATGATTAATGCATTTGGGGCTTTGATGCCATTGGTTAAGATTTATTATTCCCTTGTTCATAATAGAATCATGTAATTTTATATAAAAAGAGTTGATTATTTGCACTGAAATACTGTTTCAAATGTACTTTTCTGAGTAAATCTGATGGAATTACGAATATTTACTGTACAAGCCAAGTGTCTGCTCGTAAGCGCCAGGTGTTCAGAGTTTGCTTTTGATAACTCTTCTTCATTGTTTGTGAAAGAGATTATATGCTAGTCTCAATTCTTGAAGTGAATCATAGCATGTTAGCCTTTCTCATGTGGATTTTCCAGCCCTGTAAATATCAATGATCCTTATCTTACTGATACATCTAGGTCACTTTTCACCATCTTCAAATCATACAGTGTGTCGATTTTGCAATTGGAGATTGCTTACAAGTGAGGAGCAGCTGGAAGCCTACAAGAAAGGGCTCCACAACAGTCTGCTTGTAGAAATTAATGGGAAACACAAAAGTGAAAGGCTTGCCAACATATTCACTACTGATGCGAAAAGTGTTTAGCAAGAACTTCCATGTACTTTCTGTGCTATGCCAGATTTTTTTTTCCCACATCAGGACTGTGAGCTGACTTGAACAATATTAAAGATGATGCCAAGAATGGTATTGTACAAGTTGTAAGATGTCCTAAATTATTTTACCTCCAGTTTACAATTAGGGGAGTATTTACTAAAAGCCAACACTAGTACAGTTGTAGTGACTGCTCCTGTTGATTACATATTGAAGATATATTGGATTTATTTTTTTGAAAAGCCTTCCTGCATATTTACACATCAGAAGTGGGGGTGGTATAATAATATTATAATGTCTCATCCGTCCATTGGACAGGTAAGCTAACTGTATGCGACCATATCCCTTGGGGTAGGGCTTTTTATTTTGAGATGAGCTGAATCTTATTAGTCTAACTTATATTTAAATCTTTTTTTCTATTTAAGCATTACACATAAGTTGATGGCAATTGTTTTTACATTAGTATGCCAAAATACAAAGCAACAATATATAATTTTGCTGATTTCCTGTATATCAAAGTAAAGCTAGTCCCAAACTCTGGGGCAATAATCATACCCGGCTCTTTTACACTCATCAGGGTGTGGGTCCCCACTAAGAACAGCCCTATTTCGATAGGGCCGTTCTCTCCTAGCCAGTTTCGAACTCCCTGGAATATCCATTGCTTATGCCTGATGAGGCATATCAATCGATCCACAGAGCACCGAACACAGTGTTTTGATAGGTAAGTGCAAAACACTACCCCAACCCTTCCCCTAATTCTAACCCTAACCCTCCCCTTCCATTACCCTAACCCTCCCTTCCTCGCAGCCGGACCCTAACCCTCCCTTCTCCCTACCTGATCCTTTTAATCCTTTCTCCGGAGCCTAACCTTAAGACCCCCACCTCCCCGCATCCTGACCCTAACCCTCCCCTTCTGTGGCCCTAACCCTCCCTTCCTAAGAGCCTAATCCATGCTCTCCCCCTAACACTAAAAGTCCCCGGAGAGGTTACTCACCTCTCCGGAGCTGTCTGCGGCAGGTCCGGCGAAAAGGAATGGATAAATATGCTGATCAGCATACTCACCCATTCATAAAAAAAAATTCTAAAATGGCTGCCTATTCGAAATAGAGACAGACAAAGGGAACTTTTGGCTGTCTCTATTTCTAAAGGCAGCCCATCGTAGCGGGGACTGCAACCGCATTAATATATGCAACATATCATAACTTTATAACAACAGACATATCCTTGTATAAATTGTGTATGTAGTATCTACTGGTTAAAGGACACAGTATTGCTTTGACCAACAGTAGCATTTGGAATAAGACCATTGGTAGTCGTTCCTTCACCAGTATTCAGATATTTGGTAGCACTGCCCATGAATATTTATTTTTAATGTCACATGAAAGTTCTGAGGGATACGGTCATGGACAGCAAGCTTACCTGTCTACTGAACAAGTAGTCAACACCTCTGTTGTCAAGTGTATGAATGTCACAATACTATATATACTATATTATATTTCTAAAATTGTTATATATTAATGACAACTATATTTATTGCTTCAAATCTGTCAAATGCCAAACATCATTGTAGTATGAAATGTGTATAATTACAGTGGGTTTGCTAGAGCCCCTCATTAAATAACATATGAAAATAAATTGGAATGTGGATAAGAGATAAGTGCTTTTGGTTATGTTCTGGATTCCCCATTATTAAACACTGTTTTCTGGATTACATAGGCAGTGTTTTTTTGTAGTGGTGCTTGTGATATTACATACCACCACCTTTATCAACTCAGACAGGTGGTTACCAGGGCCTGATTAAGGATTTAAGTTGTTCTAGGCTAGCTTGTTCATGCTCTCTCCACCTCTGTATAGCCTCCTGCAATTAGCATTGGCGTGTATACATATATTACATGTATATTCTGTTTAGTCTTTGGGACATGTGGATGTTATCCAGACCTGCCCCTAGGCGGTGCTGTTGGACTCATTTCCAGGTTGTTATCATTATCAGACTAATGTGCCTGATGACCAGTACCTGCATTGTGGGTATTTATATAATTTCCTCCCAGAGCTAGGTGCTGGTCATTATATTACACAATGTGTGGTAAGAAAGGGCACCAGATACAATTAGTGTGTGATGGTCTGACTCACTCCTTTATGTTTGTTCAAAAACATTTTTCACCATCTACGTTTTAAATAATAACACCTAGGTGTGGGAAGGTGAACTCCACTGCTAAAATTGACATTCCCTGGTTGTCACGATCACTGCCTCAGCTCCCCCCCACCTGACTGGACACCTTTTCTTCAGCTCTGAGAAGCCAGAGGGTGCAGATGGTCTATGTCCAGGTTAGGGGATCCTTAAGGACTTGGGAGGAGGAAGTGTAAAGAAGCCAGTGGGCCTGTAGCATTCAGCTAGCATCTTCTGCCTAGACCTGGAAAATTCTAAACTACCAAGTTAATTAGGTGTATGAAACATGGTACATGTTCAATTTCACCCAGTCGTAATGATTGTAAAATATTAGTTCTGCAATTGGAAACCACAAATCCTGAGGTAGAATGCTAACATAGTCTTCATGGCTTAAGTGATCAACTGTGCAACATGGTGGTGGTTGTTATTCTTAGTCCCTCCAGCAAAAGCTTGTTCTACTGACAATAAAGTAGATCCAGAGCTGCGTACGACAGTAAATTTATGCAACTCATTTGCATAAATTCACTGTCAGGGAACATCTGTGCATGCGTGCGGTAGACGTTCCCTTAGCATAAGTACTAGGCAGACCCTTTCCTTATGATGGCTTAATCCCCACCATATAGGTATAACCATTTAAATGAGGACTACGGGGAGGGGAAAGCCCAGTTACGACTAAGTCTGCGGCAGTAAGGCCGCAGACCTAGTCATAATACTTAAGGTAGGAATCTGGACACGTAAGTGTCCAGATTTACTACCAAGAGCGAGCAGTGCAGGGAGCGTGCACTCCCCACTAGAAGGTGTAGAGAATCCCCTGAAATACTTTTCTGTACAACTTATTTGCTTTACTCTTAAGGTCAGAATTAGACTTGTGTGCTTACGAGGGAGTATCACAGTTGTTTTTCTGCACATTTTTAGGTCACCAAGATGAATTTGAGGCCATAGAACTTACATTGCTGATTTTGTTTCCTGAATTATTTTCTGCAGAAAAGTCTAACCCCCATATGAAAATCTGCTAATGGTATTTAAAATCAGTTATTCCTCCGGCCTCTCAGGAATGCAGCATTCAGATGTCCATTGCAAAAACTATTACTTCTGATCAGTGCCAAATCAGTCATACTCTATCCCTTACCCAAGCATGACAGCTCATTTGTTTGACTTGGGTCAGATTTGAAAGTTTTGATGAAGTTTAATCTTCTGACCTGTGTTTACTTTGGCTGCAAATGTATTAGAACACTTCCTACTTCCCCTAATCTTTCCTGCAGCATTGGGGATAGGGAGGAATATTTTACTAGAAAAGCAGTAACAAATAAAAAGTGAACCGTTCAGCAGATGGATTTGGAGATGTTGGAAGATATCACACAGAAAACATGAAGACGTCAGCGTCAAACAATAGATGTTTTAGACACATTAAGCCTCCTGCTGTGAGTTTGAGTAGCCCTTTTTATAAGATATATGCAGATTGACTTTACAGCAGTATAATATACCATGTATAGCATATGATATCGCACAACTCTTTTGTTTGATCCCAGATAATATGTACAGCATATGTTTGCAGAGTGGATCCTACTAGAACATCACAGTTTTTAGTCCAATTCTGTGTTTCAAATTCCCCTAAATGTACAGAGCAGAATAATTACTCTACCTTATGACATTTAGAATTGCTGGTACTTTAATAACAATTAAAAATAAAATGTACAGTTTTGTATAGTGGGATAAAAAGTGCAGTACAAAGAGTAATGAGTGAACAGGCAATGCAAAACAAACAAAAAAAAAAACAACAAACATAAAAACAGGATATTCAAGAAGCATAAATACAACCCCTAAAATCAGATAGAAGTAGAACAATGCTTCAGACTGTCTTGGAAAATAGAAAATATATACTGTATATTACAGCTGAATATAGTAATTACACATGAGCGATAGGCAAAACTTAGGGGCTAGATTTACTAAACTGCAGAAAAGGAAAAGTGGAGATTTTTCCCATAGCAACCAATGAGATTCTAGCTGTTACATTCCTATTACATACTAGAGAATGTCAGCTATACTCTGATTGGTTGGTATAGGTTGGTGTGGGTCCCCGCAGCAAAAATCTGATTTGGGAAAATCTGATTTCTCCCAGCCAATTGCGAACCACGGAGCACAGAAAGCTCCGTTCTACTAAATGGTAAGAAAATATAGTCCCTTCCCATAATTCTAATCCTAACCCTTCCCTCTCACTAACCTAACCCTAATCCTCCTTTCCTGGCAGCCTGACCCTAACCTTCCCTCCTCTCCAGCCTGCCCCTAACCCACCATCTACTGCAGCCAAGCCCTAACCCTCCCTCCCCTGCAGCCTGACCCTAACCTTCCCTCCCCTGCAGCCTGACCCCAACCCTAACCCTAACCCACACAGATAGTTTACTCTGTTCCTGGTTCGGCGAGCAGCGGCAGAGGTGCGTTGGAGGGATATCACAGACAGTGGAAGGACAATGGTCATTCCGAAAGTGAATGGGTAAAGTATGCCGAACAGCATACTCACCTAGGGCCTGATCCAGAGCTACGGCCGCCGTCGCTAGTACGGCCGCCGTAGCTGTAATGCGCATGCGCCGGGCAGATGTTGCCCGGCATCACTATGGAAACGCCCATAGTAGCGCCGTAGGGATGCTGGAGGGGACGTCCTCCAGCGTCCCTAAACTCACGTTACTGCTGGTGGGCGGGGGGAGGTAAGTAAATGAGGGTAGGGGGGTGTGCTAAGCGGCCATACGCTCCTGTGCGAGGGGCCCAGGATCTTGCACTGTTGCAGCCTTATCAAACGAGAGCTGTCATTTCCACCATGCAGGATCCCTTGGGGGCCCCAAACCCGCATCTTGCTTAGGGCCCCATGAGTTTTAAATCCATCTTTGGGCATAGCAGTGGAGGAATGTCATTGGTGGAGTGGAGTGGGGGGAATGTTTTTACGCCCTGGGTCCCCCTTCCACTTACCGATTTGCACCATCATTGCTTATGACTTTATACACACAATTGATTTGTAATATCAGTTCTATTTGGATCTCACATATTTATTAACTAACAATATATAAAATGAACAGTTAATTACAAAATATTATTACTTTTGTTTTGTCTTCAGACATAATTAATAGTTTTTTGTGTATATCATATTCCTTTTTAAAAGGAAAAAGAATGACAACATATAGCTCAAACTTTGACAATAAGTAATCCTGATATTGTTTTAAATGAATGATAAATTTATGTTTGTGTAAATAGAGAGCTTTGAAGTTTAGTTATTTTCAGTATTTGGATGATAAAAGAAGTTTTACTATTGACATCGCTTAGCTGCAAGTTGCTGACAAATGACTCAATAGGTTAGGGACTACAAGTGGCTTTTCTTCAAGATAAGAGCAAAACAAAGTGTTACATGATGTGATTCTGAAGGCTAAAAGGTCTTTATTAGCTGTGTAATGTGTTCATTTACATTTGCTTTGTCTGGAGCAAACTTTAGATCAATCATGTTGGGAGATACTGTAGTTCAAGTCTTGTTCAGCTGCTGCAAATATAGGTTCATGGAGATAAAAAAAAATTATTATGCCAAAATTATAGATAAAATTCCGCAATTACATCAACAGACTTTTTAGAAGAAAATTATAAATATGATTGTTATTATAAATATGAAATCTAAAATCTTTGGACTGCAAAACATATCTTAACATATCCTTACAAAATGGTGAGAATTACTACATACGATATGAATACATTAAAGTACATTCTATTATATATCAACTTGTATTTTTAAGTGAAATACTATATTAACTTAACTCTTTATAAGGTCATATTAGGGCTGCAAAGTGGAATTTTGTTACTCTCATATATTTAGGATTCAATCAATATAACTCAAACCCCATTCACATCACCACCAAATACCAAATAATATTTTGGCAAAAACCCAGGTATTTGGTGGTGGTGTGAAATGTCCCTTCTTTGTAGAGCCAGGAATCAGACCTGGGAAAAAAGAAGTGTTTTTCCTGGCACATGGGACTGGTGGTAATGTGAAAGGTCCCGGGTTGTTTTTAAACCTGGGTTTTTTCATTGTCACCTTATTGGATAGATTTGTTTACTATTGCTATGGTTATAGTAATTGCTAATAGTAAATCTCTACTTAGGGACGGATTCTTAAAAAAAATAAACTATTTTTCAAGTATAGGGCATGCTGTAGATTGTAGAGCTACAAGCACCAGCATACCCAAGGATGCCAAGGCATGCTGGCACTTGGAAAACCATAATCAATTTATATTAAAACAAACAACACCCTTGTTTATGTCATGAAATACTGAATCTGTTTGATATGTCACATGACTACCTTCCCATTTTAAAAATTAGAGACCGTATTCACACATACTTATTTGCAGCAGATTACGTCCGTATTTTTAGGAGTGTGCATGCGTAGTTACTTTTTCCACACAAATTACGTAGTATTTACGCACGTATGTACTTTAGGCACAGACTTGTGAATTGCACTTAGGGACATTGTGTACGGTATATATTTTTATACGTATGGTAGAAGTTATGTGAAAATTGGTGGGGGGAAGCATTTAAATGGGTATTTGAGGGTGCGGTTAGCTAAATACGCACTTACGTAAGTATGCACGTAGAGTTAATGGTGCCCTATGGAGTCGTAAGTCACCGGTCGAGGGGAGTGTCATGAGTGTTGCATAAAAACGTTGCGTAAAAACACGCACGTAGTAAATACGGATCTGTAAATCCGGTCCATGATCTGTATCAAAGATGGCCAACTTCAACATGTCTGCCATACTGGCCATATCAGTGGTTGAAGTGGAAATTTAGAAGTGGCGGTATAGATATTTAGAAGTGGCATTATGAAAACATAAAAATAATAGAAGTGAATGGAGATTTATAGCTTTTCAATTAAATCAGTAGAAGTGACAGTACGGCATACCCCTGAACATACCCTTAAAAGTTTCCCACCACTCGCAGATCATATGTGTAGACACTGAATTATTTCCTCACTCATTTCCATATGAGAGAGAGAGAGAGAGAGAGAGAGAGAGAGAGAGAGAGAGAGAAGAAAAGCGCTCCTAAACAAAACCCAAAGGTATTTCCAAACAAGGGGAAAAGATAAAGAGAAAATAATAGTGTTGTATATTTGGTTATTGGTACACCCTGTAATAGGTCCTAATTAATCCTAGGATATGAAATGTGATAAGACTTATCTACTGTAGAACTTTTCATACACAATAAAAGTGTGACTTGTCAGCTCAAGTCTACAGGTATAGGTATATGTGTGTTTTATAATAAATGCAAACCAGAAGCTCTCAAAACTTTACTTCAAATGATTTAAAAATACATGCGTACAGCAAGGATAATAAAAATCCACAGTGGTATAAAAGTCTTCTGCAGGTCAGTGCAGTCCTGTGAAATAATCTGCTCCGTCAGCCGGAAAGCTAATTAACCATTGCGGGGAGAGAAGTGACAAGCCGCTTCCTGACTTATAAATATGGTAGCATGAAGAGAGATTCAATGATACCTCCAACGCGTTTTGTCTATAGGACGTGGTAGTTCTATACTGACATCATCAGGGAAAAGAAACCAGTAAGTTCATTCTGATTGGTGAAGGGAGGAAGCCCCAGCGGGGGGCCACTGATGGATACTCGGATAATATATACACAATGAATAAACGTGATTTTCAAAAATTTATTGTGGAAATCTCTTCTGTTCACGTAGTTTGAAAATGTCTAATACTGTTTTGCAAGGGATTCCTCAAGATAGAAGTGGGATAGATTAACATTATTCATTTATTTGAGTACAAAGCAAGATTGTAACTAGGTTCTGATTCAGAGATTGAAAATATGGGCATGATCCAGAGCTACGGTCGCCGTCGCTAGCACGGCGGCCGTAGCCGTGATGCGCATGCACCGAGCAGATGTTGCCCGGCGTCACTATGGAAACGCCCGATCGTAGATCGTCCATAGTAGCGCCGTAGAGACGCTGGAGGGGACGTCCTCCAGCGTCCCTACGCTCACGTTACTGCTGGTGGGCGGGGGGAGGTAAGTAAAT
>WWET01000695.1:348263-359259 GCA_011038615.1 Limnodynastes dumerilii
CAGAGCAGCGATGTTACGCTGAGCGCTACAGCGCTCAGTGTAACATCGTAGCTCTGGATCAGGCCCTAAGAGAGTAAAGTTACTCCAGGGCTAAACCATGTTGATTGCAGGGGACTCATATTTCACCTTTTGCAAACAATATTAGAGTTGAGAGGTGGCATTTCTCTGCCCAAGTCTAAATAGCAGTTTAAAAGTAAAGCTGTTCACTATCTGTGTGCAGTAAGCAATTAAAAGATATATCCCTGCATGCAAAGAATACAATTAACTTGACTCCCCCTGAAATCAACATAGTTTTGCCCAGGTGTAACTTTCCTCTCTTATTTTCAGTCTCTGAATCAGGTCCATTATGTAATTAATCTATAGTACAAACGGGTACATTTAATTGACTCATAATAATGCAATATTGATGTTAGAGAAATTATGCAAAATATATAAAAATATATAAAAAATAAATATATAAAATTTATATGGGATAAAGTGCAAATGTGTTAATGATTCATCTTGGCTCTCACTTACTCTCACTTTTCTATTATATACTAGAGAATGTCAGCTAGAATCTGATTGGTTGGTTGCTATGGGCAACATCTTCACTTTTCCAAACCCGTAGCTTAGTAAATCTGGCCCTTAGAGTTGTTAAGTACTTAGGGGTAGAAAAATGACCAAGTTTAACAGTCGATTATAAAAAAAATTGTAAAATACTAATAAATATTTATTTACATAATCTAAGATCTAGAAGCTACAAGACCTCAATAAAATATTTATTTATATTTAAATTCTTGGAGAAATGCTTAAAAAAATGTATAACATTTTTTACATTCAAAAATAAAAAAAGGTTTTATTTATCCAAAATAGGGGCTACTTTGTAGTTTTCATTCAGACCATGAGGCTGTATGGTATTTAATTGGTAGATCCAATACATCTCGTGCTGAGAGATGTGTATGAAGTAGCAGCCCGTTAAACCAGGTTCCAACAAACTCGTTTTGGAATACTACTATGGATTATACAGGCATATAGGTTGGATGTGCGCTTTTTTATCCTAATTCATTGTATATAAAAAGTTATGAAATTCCAAACACAATAAAAACCTTGCAGTTTAACATGCCTAATTAAGGTTAAAGCACTGACAGAATCCTTTACCACTCCAAACTCCAAAAAGATATGACATTAAAGCTGGAGCATTATTGGAAGTATTCAGTTAATAGTTTTGCCAGCACCTCTCCTAAGCTATTTTAGAATCCTAGGATGTATTCCATCTGGCCACATTGATTTGTCCACTTTAAGCTTTGAAAGTTCTTTTAATTCCTACTCCTCTGTAAAAGTAGTAATAATTGCCTGCTTTGTATTAATAGTTTGTCTATTTAAGAGTTGCCCTTTCTCTCTTTTGTGAATATTGAAAATAAAAATTTGTAAAGATGATCTGCCATAGCCGGCTATCATTTTCAACAAGACTCCCATTCTCTGTTTCTGTGCCTCTTTACTTTTTTCCTTTCATTTATATATCTATTAAAAGCTTTTGTCCCATTTAATACCAGGTGGACCACTTTATCCTCAGCTTGTGCCTATGTTGCTCTCATAACCTTTTTGGCCTCTTTCTGCTTTGCAAAATACACCTCCCTGTCATCATTATTCTGAGTTTGCCTATAATGCCTAAAGGCCATTTGTTTTTTGCTTTCACTATACTTGCTACCTCTTTTGTAAACCACATTGGCTTTCTTTTTCTGAAATTTTTCCTAACCTTTCTAATACAAGGTCTCTTGCTCTTAATAATATTGAACTTTTTAACATTCCCCACTGCTCCTGAATTCTTTTCATGTGCCTCCACTCTGCCAAAGAATCACATTTCCCCATGTCCACAAATCAGCCTTCCTAAAATCTAGCTCCCTTGTTATTGTCTGGTATGTGTCTCTTTGTTAAGAGAATGGTTACCAGGGTGCGGAGTCTAGTTATCGGGTGGTGTTCACCAGAGCCCCTGATGGTGGGAATGGATTTGGCTGCACCCCAACAACAGGTCACAGCCCCCAGAACCGAACTCGTAGGAGAGAATGAACAGAAAAAGACCAGACTTACACAGGTGAGTGGCACAGAACTGGAATACAGATAGTGTAGATAGAATAGCACAAAATCAGTACACACAGGAGTATACAAGTGGTGCAGATGGAAATTGCACAGTGGTTAACCATTTCAGGACTGGAGTATGCAAGAGGTGCAAATGGATTAAACACAGTTGTTAACCAGTTCAGGACTGCAGTATACAATAAGTGCAGGTGGAAACAGCACATGAACCAGCACAAGGCTGGATATAAACTGACAGTACAAATACAGAGACAGGGACTAGCACACAACAAATGGCAGGTAATTACACTTACTCCAGGAACGAAGATTAAGGCAAGGCAGCAATCCAGGGCACAAAAGAGAGACACGGCAAGGAAACAAAGGGCACTCAGAATCAGATCTAAGGACAGAAATCCACAAGAGCACTGACAGCAACACTAGAAGCTGAAAGCTAGAAACAGAAGCTATGACCGGCAAGGAGGCAATCAGGTAACAGGAATTTAAGGGGAGAGCCACATCCCAATTGGCTGCTGATTGCACACAGCCAAATATACAGCTAGGGAATCCCAGCTGCAGGTTAATTAGCCAGGATCCCTAGGAAGGAGGAATGCTACAGGAGAAACCAGGACCGTAATTCCTTACTATAGCACAAAGGGCCTGATCCAGACCTATGCTCACATGCGAACGTATGCTGATCGTAAGCGAAAAATCGACAGAAAAAACGCACTGCGCATGTGCATAGTGACAAATTCCGGTTGTACCAAAGACCTTTTTGTAGCGGCGATTCGGGCATTCGTATTGTTTGCGTATTTTCTGACGACAGGGCGTGTTTATAGTACGAATTTAATACGGAAGCTGGAGTTAAGGAATGTAGGCGGTGGGAGCCATTTAAATTGTACAGTATGGGCGTGCTTAGTCCGCTACGAACAGTGTGTCGCTACGAAAATACGTACGAACACATGGAAAAGTTAGGGTAGGGTTCGGCAGGCGTACTGAAAGGAAGGTAAGGGGAGTGTTGTGGGAGTGAAAGTTTTTACGCTGGAGCAGTAATACGCTCCGCTCTCATGCGTAGGTCTGGATCAGGCTCAAAGACACAATTACACACTGCTGGCATATGCAGCATGTAACACTCTCTCAGTCTTTATACTTAATCATGCTGCTTGATGATCACTGGACCTTAGGTTCTCAACCACACTTACTTCTGTCAACATTTGTAAGTACCAAATGACATCAACCTCCCCTCGTTTGCTGTCTTCAAAATATTTATCCTGTGGAGCTACATCTGCTAGCAAGCTCTTTACCTCATTCCTAATAATATTGCATGCAGCAGCTAGACTGCTTTTCCTTGTAAAATGCTCTTCTAGAGCTTGTCTACTTGTAAGTCTCTATATTGGTTACCTGTAAGGAATCAAATAACAAAATCCTTTTGCTGGCCTGTAAAGCCATTAACAAGGATCTGTATCTCTCTTCTACATTTAATAAATGCTTTGATTTCCAGTTACAGGACTTCCCCTGGGCTGCACCCATTCTCTGGAATAACTTTCCTTGCCCGTTAAGACTATCCTATAGTCTTCAAACTTTCAAGCACTTGGACCAGATTCAGACACTGTTTACAATTACTCTCCACTTCATTTGAGTAGAAAAATGACTTCAAATGGCGAATGGGCATGCAGTTTTATGAGATTTCCAGTAAGGAGCGGGATCTGAAGGAGGAGGAGGTATGTAATACCCGTGCAAAGATGTTATGGTAGGACCCTGTAATCAAAAATCCTGTGCGTGTGAGGAGAGTGGACTTAGGAATGTGTGGCGATTCTCTATTGGAACTCAACCACTACTGCTTCTAGAGCTCCAACCACAGCACGGGTGGAGTTCTGCATCTGGCCCTTTCTCTTTCCATTCTAAAATAACCCTCAGTTCTGCTGCTGTGGGACTGGATGATACAAAGTACTAAGACTTTTTGTTACTACCCAGCCTTGTTTTGTAATGATTGTTTAAAATTGTAAATTATCAACGATTGATAACCCCACCGCACAGCATCCAACATTCATACAAGTAAAAGCTCGGGCAACTTTATTGGATTTTAAAAAAGGGACATAGGTTTATTCATTGAAATAGAACTTTTGAATTAGACAAAAAAATTTAGGGTTGAGACAGGTGGCAAATAGCAGGTGGGTGTCACTTCAGGATACTGAAAGCGACAACAATTTGTCATCGACAAGGCGCCCCCCACCACCCAAACCTCCCCAACCCAAATCCCCAGCTCCACCTCTTTACTTGCACACCTCATCATGTGAAGGAGGCAGACCAGGACCCCGACAAAGGTCAGTTGAAACTGGTGTTCACTAGAAGGGTGCGCCTCTGATACGGATATTTCTCCCCCACATTTTTTCAGCGCCAAATTGAAATGGTGACACACCACTTCTACCACCAACCTATGCCTTGTCTGAAAAGGAAATTGCACAAGTTAGATAAATACATCCTATATTTGTGGGAGGAAAACGATTTTTCAAAAGAGAGGGAAAATACAGCTAACAGTAACAATTTATAACCTAGGTCACCTGACCAAATATCACCCCACTAAACTTAAGCAATCAAATCCCACCCTGTATTAACATATCTCTGTGCTGTGGATACTGTGCTATGGGACCCCATCGGTCGTTTATATATTCCTTGCACCTATACGGTTCTTGGTTCTTCTAAACACTACATAATTTCACAGCGCTATATAAATAGATAAATAGTGAAAAATTATTCAGAGAGCTTAGATTCAAATTTAGTGTAAAACAATATATCATATGATACAAGAGACATAATATTAGTTATCTTAATCACTTAGGAAATGATTGAAGTCAAAAGAAGAAAGGTCTGAGATTTTAGGTCATTTTTAAATGCTTGTTTTGAAAGCAGAAAGTGTGTTTAAAGGTGAAGCAGTTTAAGGTTTTACTCAGAAACTGTCTTACCATTAAGCCCTTGCCAGTCTGGCAGTGCTGTGGATAAAATATTACCTTTCAAGGACATCAAAGGAAAATGAGACAGATTAATGATCTATTAGTTTTTGCACTTGTTACTGGTGTTTTAGAATCCACTGCTGCCCACACTCAATAAAGCAGAGAAACATTTTGGTGAAAGATTGGAAAAGAATGGGAAATCAGGCCGTCAGCCAACGGCTAAGTATTTCAAATAATGGACAAGGAAGTAAGGCAATCCCGGTATAAAAGGTTATTTCCCAACATTGTATTAATCAAACGTGCTTTATGGGAATTGTGCACTGCAACATGAGAGTAATGCAGAAGCCTACAAACTAAGCTTTATTACTATGGGAAGACTCACTGAACTTTTGTGTACGATAATGATGTAAGTAAGTAGTAATTAAACCATGGCACATTAAAAGGGCTCTCCATTGGCAATATATATATCTTACGTGTGGGTGTGCCAATTTTACGTGAGTCCAAAATACGTCTGAAATACGTTAAGTAGGCGGGGTTTTGTATTTAAAGTGTACAGTATGAGCATGCTTAGCTGCGTAAATACGTGTTGCCCATATGTACGTGTGCGGATCACTGCGGTTACATTGACAAAAGTTAAGGTAGGGTTTGAAAAGCGTATCTTGACAAAATATGTACATTCAAGGGGTGTGCCAAGGGGAGTGTATAGAAGGTACGCACGCGTAAATACGCTACGCGAGTAAACGTACGGCAAACGTAGTTCTGGATCTACCCCAATATCACCACTCTTATCTGCTTGTTTAATAATTATCATGTCATTGGGCTTCAGTTACTCTAACACTAGGCTTGTCTATTATTATAAGCCCATGGGTTGCTTCCTTTTTGGTTCTAGGCCAAGTTTATCAAGATCATCTTCCACTAATTTCTTCAGTGTCAGTATGCAGGTGTATCGTTTAGGTCTAAGTATATATCAAACTTCATAGGTAGGTTAGTGGGTGCATACTTCAGGTCTTATTGAGAATGCATATGTGGGACCTGATTCACACTTCAGAATGAATTTAGGAACATTTCTATATATATACACAGTGAAATAGGAAAGAATGATACACAGATAATAGCAAACTAAGCTAGCCACACCCCATAATTAAGTAACAGATAAGTAGGTTTGCAATTGGACATGCGTATTTTTAGGAACGGTTAGCTACCTCGGCATGAATCATGCGGCTATAATATGAAAGGCAATATATTAATTTGGTCAATTAAGTGTGTTAAATGTTACATTTAGGGCTCTTTCATAATGTAGGACCGGATCAGACCCCCGCATGCTTTCCGTGCTCGCAGGGGTCTGAAATTACGCGAGACAGAGGGGAGCCCACAAAGTTCCGTCCGATTGCTGCAACGCTAGGATTACTATAGTAATCCTAGCGTAACATCTGGAGGGCGCATGCCAATTAAGTCAGGTGATTTACGCACCTTGCGTGCGTAAATTACCTGACGATATTAAATCTGGATCCGGTCCTAAGGGAGTAAAGTTGCTCCTGGGCTAAACCATGTTGATTGCAGGGGAGTCATATTTCATATGTTGCAAACAGTAGTTGAGAGGTGATGTTTCCTATCCCAAGTCTAAATAACAGTGTAATAGTAAAGCTGATCAGTATCTGTGTGCAGTAAGCAATTCAAAGATATATCCCTGCATGCAAAGAATACAATTAACTTGACCCCCTGAAATCAGCATGGTTTTACCCAGGTGTAACCTTCCTCTCTTAATTACAAGCTCTTTCTTAAGTATGAATCCAGCCCATTAGCAGTAATTTCCCTACGGTAAATTAGTTATGGTAGAATGCCCTGTCCTGCCTTTGTAAGCAGATGCAATGAACACGAATGTGAGTGGAAGCATATGCATGTGATGAAAAAAAGAATTTCAACACCCATTACTGTCATATGCACAAACTCAGGATGAGAATCAGAGGATTACAAAAGAATAGAAGAAAGAATCATAAATAGAGTAAGGAAGAATGAGGAGGCGATCATTAAAAATAAACATGAGAAGTTTGTAAGGGATGGTATAGGAGGTGAAGGTGAAACACCGATGGAAGTGGAAGTTACACAATATCAGAGCCCTACTAGAGACCACCCCCCACACTATAGTGAGCGAAGACACCCTATTGGGGAATTACATAATAGAGGACAACCAGAAAGAGTAGTGTGATCACAGAGTTAGGTACAATGAGGGATTTTATACACCCCAGAATTATAGGACACTAGGATCTTGGCAAAGGAATAGCCATGATATCCCGCTTCACAATAGGTTTGAGCAGTTGAGGGAGGACTACTATAGATCCCCTTTTTTAAAAAGGGGTCGGAGGAGGAATTTCTCCCTCTAAACATACATTTGGGCAGCTATTATTATAAAGGAAGAGGGAAAAGAGGTGGAAATAAACCGAAAAAGAAACAGAAATTGTTACAATCTGCTCCGTTACTTACCCTCCTCGTTCCCCGCGTTCGTGCAGTCCGGTTCCCGCATGTCTCTCCTCGTGCCCTGCGGCTCCCGACGTGTCACGTGTTCCGACACGTGGGAGCATCGCTGCAGCGTCAGTCAGGCGCGTTCCCCGTTCATTGGATTGATGCGTTCAGGGACTTCCCATTAGAGGCTTGTCAGCTGCTAGCCTATCAGAGGCTAGCAGCCTCTATTTAAATCCACTAAGTCTTCCTCCTGGTGCCGGCTATAGACTCTGTATTTCAGGATCTGTGCCTGTCTTGTATTGCTCTCTTCTTCTGAGTTGTTTCTGATTCTTGAGTGCCCTCCATTATCCAGCCCTGGTCCTTGCCTGTTACCCTCAGTGTTCCATTTGCCTCCTCTCCCACCTTTTCGTACTATTCCATTGTTATTATTTCCTGCCTTCTCCTGTGAGTTTGTGCTTGTGCCCTTCGGGGTAGTTGTATGAGTGTGTGAGTGAGTGTGTGTGAGTAAGTCCCAGTTCGTCAGTCAGTTTTGTCCGTCCCGTTTACTATTTCCAGTCTCTTGTCACTGTTTTATTTTTATTGTGGTTAGTTTCAGTCCAGTCTCTTCTGGTACTGCTTTTGCTATTTGCCCACTTTGTCTTATCCATTCCCCACTGCCCCCTTTCCTCTTTCGGGTATTCTCTAAGGGGCGTAACCTGACGGATTCCTACCTGCTCCAGTCTATCCCCACCATCAGGGGCCCTAGCGAACACCAGGTCCGATATCAGGCTCTACAAACTGGTGAGCTACCCGGCTTCCTCTCCTCCTCTCTCTGGTCACCTTGGTTCTCTGTCGAGGTAAACCCAGGGTACCTTTTCACCGACATCCATCTCTCCAGACGGCCACCTCAGTTCTCCGATTCAGGTAATTCCGGCGGTGCCGTAACAGAAATATACATAAAAGAAAAAAGTAATAAGAGCAACTTCACATAAGGAACCCACCTCATCTGTAGAAGAAGAACAAAACCCCATTTTCGATTTAAGCAACTGCACAGTAAGGAGGAAGAGGAGGTTTTAAGGAAAGGTCTCAAATTTGCCCCCTCTAATAAAATCAATGATTTCAAGGTTTTTGTAGATGTACAGAAATTTATTAGGAGATTATCCTTGAAGAAGTTTTTCAATGATAATGGGAAGGAAACCCTCAGATCTGATCAAGATGGAAATGCTATAGATGATGATAGGGGGACTAAATTTAGGAATAAGTCCGCATTCTACCCTAAACATTAAAGGGGTCCGCTAATTGAAACTTTTGAGAAACTTGTCATAGACGCCCTTAAGAAAATTTGCACTAACCATAGGAACAATAATTTGACGAAGAATGAGAGAGGAGCCCTTGAATCCCTCATGAATAATGAAGATATTATAATTAAACCCGTTGATAAGGGGGAGGGGTAGTGGTAATGAATAACTACGATTACAAAAAAGAAGTCTTACGGCAACTGAACAATGCAAACACATATAAAAAATTAAGGAGGAATCCGGCAAAAAAGCTTCAAGAACAATTATTGGAGATTCTAAATAGATATTTGGAAAAACAGATTATCACCAGAGACGAACTACAGTTTTTATTCAATAAAGAACCATCTACTCCTGTTTTATACATCCTCCCCAAGGTGTATAAGAGCCTAGTGGATCCACCTGGGAGGCCAATTGTGGCAGGCACGGACTCGATTACAGCTAATTTATCATTTTTTATTGATCACTTTCTCCAACCCTTTATGAATAATATCCCATCATTTTTAAAAGACACAATGCAGGTTTTAAATATTTTAGAAAACATCCAATGGGAGCTTGATTTTAGGATGATCACTGCTGACGTGAGTTCACTCTATACTATCATAGAGCATCAGAAGGGACTGTCAGTGGTGAGGGAATTTTTAAATATGTCTGAATATTCTGAAAGCCTGCAAGAATTTTTATTAGAAAGCATAGATTTTATTTTGACCCATAATTATTTTAATTTTGATGGGAATTATTATCTTCAAATGAGAGTTGACCAGGTTTGCCCCAAGTTATGCCAATATTTTTATGGCAGTCTGGGAGAAATCGATTATGGTGATGGCAGGGGCAGACCTGGTCCTATGGAAGAGATATATTGATGATATCTTTTTTATCTGGAAAGGTACTGATGAGGGTCTGAAATCCTTTTATGAGTTTTTAAATACCAATAAGGAAGGCATTATTTTAACCTTTGACGTTAGTGAGCAGCACGTAAATTTTTTAGATCTAACCATATCTGTTGAAGAGAATAAGATTCATACTAAGATCTATGTAAAACCAACTGTCTATGTAAAACCAACTTGTATATTCCTATAACCAGTAATCACCATCACAATTGGTTGGCTAACATTCCCAAAGGATAATTTCAGAGAGTAAGGAGAAACTGCTCCAAAGAGGAAGAAGGAAGGGAACAAATTCAGAAAATGAAAAATCAGTTTAAAAACAAGGGCTATGGCATTTTAGAATTGGATGATATCGTTGAGGAAGTCATGGGGATAGAGAGGGAGAATCTTCTGGTTCCCAATATTAAGATGGAGAACCCAAATCGTCACTCTTATTACCCAATATACAGACCAACATAAGGATATTGAGAAGATCATTAGAAAACATTGGGTCATCCTCAGGAAAGATCAGGATATCAGGGAACATATTGGTGAGAAACCAAGGTTTATATATATAGGAAAGTACGAATTTGAAGAATAAACTAGTTCGATCCAGTTTTACCAGTCAAAAAAATGCAGGGAGAATAAAAACAAGGGCTTTTACAGATGTGGGTCCTGCCAGATGTGTGTCAATTGCCCTAGGAATAATTTATTTAAAAAAGTAGATACTTTTATCTCCAATCAGAATGGTAAGAACTTAAAGATAGAAGAATTCATCGCGTGTAATACGAGGAATTGTGTTTATGTGTTGGAGTGCACATGTGGCAAACAATACATGGGAAGAACATCAAGACCTTTGAAGGTACGATGGGGGGAACATTTGAGGAACATCAGGAAAGGTGTAACCACCCACTCACTCACAACCCATTGTAAGGATTTTCATCAGTGCAATACCAGTTCTATTATTAACTTTTTGGGGATCAAATGCATCAAGGAGAACTGGAGAAAGGAGGATTCACTGTCCAGACTCGCTAAGAGATGAAATGAGATATATTTTTACTATGGACAGTTTAGAACCTGAGGGGGTTGAACCAGGACTTTGAGTTAAAATGGTTCCTCTGATTTTTTGCCCACCAGGTCACTTAGACCCATTTTTGGTGTCTTAACCCCCCCTGGAGACATCTTTACGGTCATATCATCCTGCACAGGCCCAATCTCGCCCGATCTTGGAAGTGAAACAGGACTGGGCCGGGTAAGTATCAGGGGGATTCCTCCCTGAGAATACCAGGTACTGTAATTATGACCAGCCTAAGGGTTAAATGTCCGACCCATTTGGGAATCTTTGACTAAGAAAGGATCACTGAGGACCTCTCACACCCACCCCCCCCGGATCATA
>WWET01000695.1:359295-379691 GCA_011038615.1 Limnodynastes dumerilii
TCCTCTTCCTTCCAATTTCTTCTCTGGTGTTTTTTATATTATCCTGTATGTTGGTGAGCCATTCCCCAGGATTGTAATATCCTGTTTCTATAATAGACCATCGACTTGGCCTTTATAGTATCCATTCTTTTATAATACCTTAGATCTCGCAAGTGCTAGTATACTTTGATAAGGGGATGTTCGGACTGACGTTTGTCATCAGCTGCCCTCATTCACTAGATATATACACCACTCTCACGCATAAAGTGAAAGATAGGGATTTTTTTAGTATCCATCCCTTAACAATACCATGGTTTTGCACTATAGGATTTTTTTCGGATTGGATATCCCTCTAACATAACTAGGAGCTCTAGGTGACGTATATCCAAGAAAGGGGTTTTAGATACCTACATTGCAGTTTGAGGGATACCATTTCCCCAGAGCTGGGGGAGTTTGGTCTGACAGTCCTCGTCAGCTACCCCTGAATATTGGGAAGTATCCCCCCCCTTTCTCGATAGGTCCTTTTGCATGTACACACCTATGAACAGCATGTACCTTCTGTACACAAATTGTTCAAGATCTATTGGATGTTGGGTTTATCCATATTCACCATATTCTTTTATTACAAGTTTTAATGCGTTGATGTTTGTAAATTAATTTTATGACATAACAGACTGTGATGTCCTATGATTTATCTATATACTTATTTATTCTATTATTCTCAATTTTTTTATAAGATAACATTGTTCAGTATAAATTGTTGCTATTTTAAAAACTTTGATTTACCTTGGTTTTATGGCACATTGTCGAGTTTGTACATATGTATGAACAGTGCAGTATGTACCTTCTATACAACAATTGTTTAAGATTTATTGCACATTGGGTTTATCCATATTCACCAGTATGGTAAACATCTCCTCCTTTTTGTTTATTTTATAAGTCTTAAAGTGTTGATGTTTGTGAACTAATTTTATGATATAATAGACTGTTAGGTTCTATAATTTATCTATATACTTAGTTATTCTTTTATTCTCTATTTTAATAAGATACCATTGTTCAGTATACATTTCTGCCATTTTTAGATTATGCAGGGCCCAGCGAGCGAAAAATACGCTAACGATACGCCCGCTATTCGCTCATGACGCTCGGGCGACCGGAAGCTGTCATACTGGGCATGCGCATTGCGAATTTTTTGCAGAAAATTCGCATACGCTCGTCGTACGCTCGCTTGCGATCGTTGCTCTGGATCAGGCCCTCTGTCACAATATATATATATATAGGAAAGTGCCGAATTTGAAGAATAAACTAGTTCGATCCAGTTTTACCAGTCACAAAAATGCAGGGTGTATAAAAACAAGGGCTTTTACAGATGTGGGTCCTGCAAGATGTGTGTCAATTGCCCTAGGAATAATTCACTCAAAAAAGTAGATACTTTTATCTCCAATCAGAATGGTAAGAACTTAAAGATAGAAGGAATTCATCACGTGTAATACGAGGAATTGTGTTTATGTGTTGGAGTGCACATGTGGCAAACAATACATGGGAAGAACATCAAGATCTTTGAAGGTATAATGGGGGGAACATTTGAGGAACATCAAGAAAGGTGTAACCACCCACTCACTCCCAGCCCATTGTAAGGATTTTCATCAGTGCAATACCAGTTCTATTATTAACTTTTTGGCGATCAAATGCATCAAGGAGAACTGGAGGAAGGAGGATTCACTGTCCAGACTCGCTAAGAGATGAGATATATTTTTGCTATAGACAGTTTAGAACCTGAGGGGGTTGAACCAGGACTTTGAGTTAAAATGGTGCCTCTGATTTTTTGCCCACCAGGTCACTGAGACCCATTTTTGGTGTCTTAACCCCCCCTCCAAGGCTGGAGACATCTTTACGGTCATATCATCCTGCACAGGCCCAATCTCGCCCGATCTTGGAAGCGAAACAAGACTGGGCCGGGTAAGTATAAGGGGGATTCCTCCCTGAGAATACCAGGTACTGTAATTATGACCAGCCTAAGGGGTAAGTGTCCGACCCATTTGGGAATCTTTGACTAAGAAAGGATCACTGAGGACCTCTCACCCCCCCCCCTGGTTTTGTATTCCACCCATCCTCTTCCTTCCAATTTGTTCTCTGTTGTGTTTTTTATATTATCCTATATGTTGGTGAGCCATTCCCCAGGATTGTAATATCCTGTTTCTATAATAGACCATTGACTTGGCCTTTATAGTATCCATTCTTTTATAATACATTAGATCTCGCAAGTGCTAGTATACTTTGATAAGGGTAGTTCGGACTGACGTTTGTCATCAGCTGCCCTCATTTGCTGGATATATACACCACTCTCACGCATAAAGTGAAAGATAGGGATTTTTTTAGTATCCATCCCTTAACAATACCATGGTTTTGCACTATAGGATTTTTTTCGGATTGGATATCCCTCTAACATAACTAGGAGCTCTAGGTGACGTATATCCAAGAAAGGGGTTTTAGATACCTACATTGCAGTTTGAGGGATACCATTTCCCCAGAGCTGGGGGAGTTTGGTCTGACAGTCGTCGTCAGCTACCCCTGAATATTGGGAAGTATCCCCCCCTTTTCTCGATAGGTCCTTTTGCATGTACACACCTATGAACAGCATGTACCTTCTGTACACAAATTGTTCAAGATCTATTGCATATTGGGTTTATCCATATTCACCATATTCTTTTATTACAAGTTTTAACGTGTTGATGTTTGTAAATTAATTTTATGACATAATAGACTGTGATGTCCTATGATTTATCTATATACTTATTTATTCTTTTATTCTCAATTTTTTATAAGATAACATTGTTCAGTATAAATTGTTGCTATTTTAAAACCTTTGATTTACCTTGGTTTTATGGCACATCGTCGAGTTTGTACATATGTATGAACAGTGCAGTATGTACCTTCTATACAACAATTGTTTAAGATCTATTGCACATTGGGTTTATCCATATTCACCAGTATGGTAAACATCTCCTCCTTTTTGTCTTAAAGTGTTGATGTTTGTAAACTAATTTTATGATATAATAGACTGTTAGGTCCTATAATTTATCTATATACTTAGTTATTCTTTTATTCTCTATTTTAATAAGATACCATTGTTCAGTATACATTTCTGCCATTTTTAGATTATGCAGGGTAATACTGATTTACCCAATTGATTGAGTATAGCCCTATATATGTATTATACAATGCAGTATTTAAAGATGAGTTTATTTTATTCATATGTTTTAATGGTCAATTTTTTTTAGTCCTTCTTCACAATATCCATCGCATGAAGTGATTTAAATGAAGATTGTTCTCCTCACAGTCTTTGAGATAGATTTACTGAGATGTCTTTATTTATATTTAAACACAAGCTGATGTTTTTATTGTCCAAATACAAATATTTGCAGATTACCTCTGAAGGAATAGGAATATGTAGCTTTTTGGACGAATTGTTACTTTTGTTTTTAGGTTAGGATGTGCCATTTACAAACTATCAATGTGTGTTTACGAATATGAACCAATCAGAGAGCAGACAGTTCTTTAAAGAGTCAGCCCCTAGCTAGTCATCCAATACAGGCTTCCGAAGAGCTGTCCGGAAACGCGTTAAGCCGCTCATCAATACCATTTCCAGGACAGGAGCATTTTCTACTACTGATGACGTCATCCTCCCCCAGCCGTTAATATCCAGCTCATATTGGGGAACAACATTTACTAGCTAGGGGCACTCTGATTTGTTTTTCTAAGTTGGACTTTTTTAGTATGTAATTGTATGAACTATTTTATTCTACATACAACTTGAGATTTACCATTATTTATTATAATTTACATGTATCTATTGTGTGTGTATCTATTTATTGATTCAACATTTGCTTTCACTTCTCTTAGTTTTTTAATACAAAAAAATCCACCTGAATCATTGTACTACAGCCGTTACAAGTGATTTGTTAAGTTATTGATTGTTTTGTTTTTAAACACCAATTTCAGTTTTGGTAACTGCAAAAGTAAATGAACTAAGGATTTCAAGAGCAGAATATTTATTTATAGCATATTTTGTAAGGCTTGTAGTAAATCTAGTTTGCTTACTATATATTCACATCTTTATTGAATAACCGCAAAGCTATTGCTACTGCAAGCTAACAAATAGAAAGAGTGCATTTTTCTGTGACTACATTCTATATATAATAATGTGTGTCGGAATCCACAAAGAAGAGGGGGCATTTGAAAGTCTTGTGTCACAATGGAACAACCACCGAAAAACATTAAATCCCCTGTGCCTTTCAAAAATGCAGTTGTTAAAATAAATGAGCTTGAGGAAAAATAAACATGGAGAGGTTGTAATGACAAAGGGGACAGACCTATTAGCTTTTAATTAGGCAGATAAGGAGCAGCTGTTGCAAAAACACAATGTTCCTGATTTGCACCCTTGTTTAATGGAGCTGTCCTTTCCATGAGAGCTGCCTAAATTAAAATGAAAAACATTTTGACATGTAAAACTAACAGCAGAATGCTGTAACCTGGTTATAAGATCCATTCAGCATAGTATGTTGCACAAATCCTTCACATGACCTCTTCTAAAAAACAATCTTTACATCAATTCATTAATTCCATCTGAAGAAAAATCAACACAATATATGTGAGAAGTTCAGGAGCAGGGCAATTTTCACCTAGTGGAATGGATTTACTTTTAGACTAATAAGACTACAGTATAAATTTCATCAACAGCAGTGTTCTAACTAGAGGACTGAAGCCAAAGATCTGATATTTCAGCATTTAGAAATTTGAACGTAAGATGCATGGGGATCCACTATTTGAGACCCGCTGTATCCACGAACTTCCAAAACCCATACCTTGCCTTAAGTTTTTCTAATTTGTATGAACATAAAATTGGGGCGGACCCTCCTATTGATCCCCCCCATTACCCTCCTATTGTGCCCCCCCCCTCTAATCTCCCCTCTCTTTTTCCTCAAGCAACTCTTTCTTTTTCTTTTCCTTTTCCTTTCTCTTTCTTTTCTACTATGTCTAAAAATAGAAGAAAACTTTTCTTTTGGAGGCTGCAAATTTTGACCAGTTGATGTATAGTCTTATGCATGTATTGAACTTTATTATTTTTTCATCATAATCTACCACCAATGTACATGTATACCTTTTGTGGTTCTCAATAAAAAGATATTAAACTAAAATTGTGGCGGATCAGAAGTCTGGATTGGTACACTGTCCATTAGCATGACTATACTGCTCACTGTAATACTAAGTCCCGCACACTTACGAGTGGAACCTGGTCTCTCTGTCAGAAGAATTTGGAATCTGGATAGAGTGGATTGTATGGATGCATGCAAAAATGAGTTAATTATGATATGACAGCTTCAGAGGTTTATCCGAAACAACAATGAGGTATAACTCAATTCTCCATTGTATCCGGCAGTCCAGACATGGGGAGAACATACAAACTCCACACAGAAAGGCCAGGGTTCAAACTCATGACCTCAGTGCTGTGAGGCCCAAGTGCTGCTTACTGAGCCATCATGCTGCCCCTACTTGTATGCTTTGAATTACATTGTAAGACTAGAGTAGAAATTTAATAAACAGTGAGTTCCAAATAGAGGACTGAAGCTTCAGCTTTTGTCTCATCCCAACTATTTAAAAAATGATTAGATACATTTAATTCCCTTAGTACTCATAGTAAGTGTTACTTTGAGTTTGATTCAAATTATGCATAAAAAAATTAGGTTTTTTTGTTGTAACTTGTAATCTTTAGTATAAACATAAAAACATAAGTTGTGTGCATGTAAAATGTGGCAACGTGTATGCGAGTGTGGGTCCCCGTTGCGAACGGCCCTCACTCCCAGCCAGTTACAAACTGACTGGGATATCGATTGCTTATGCCTCGATGAGGCATAGCAATCGATCCCCGAACACGGTGCTCCCAAAGGTAAGCAACCCTACTCCCTAAACCTAACCCTAAGTCTCCCCCCCGCAGCCTAACCCTAAGTCTCCCCCCTCCCAGCCTAACCCTAAATCCCCCCACCTGCAGCCTAACCGTAAGTCTCCCTCCCACGCAGTCTAACTCTAACCTCCCCCCCCCGCAGCCTAACCCTAAGTCCCTGGAGAGGGTTACTCACCTCTCTAGTGGTGAATCACATACTCATCCATTCATAAAAAAAAATCTGCAATGACTCTCATTTGAAATAGGGACAGCCGAAAAAGCAACTTTTTGCTGTCCCTATTTCGCAATGAGAGACATCGTAGCGGGGACACGCAACGGGACACACAACTCTACATGAGGCTCAAAATGAATCCTCAGTAACATAAATGGTATGCATTGAATGAAAAACAACATGACAATTTGCATTTCAATATTTAGTACATATATATTCCATGTACATTCCGTTGTCCTAACAAAAGCATAAAGTAACTTTCATGCGAAAAAAATTAATGCACATTCTATAATATTTTCTATAATGAAGTACTACAAATGAAACAGTAATTGTCAGTTCCATATTGCCTATAGCACATTTTAAATCTTACTGTTTATATGATGACTCTTACTTTGAAACCTTTTTAAATGATGATGAACTTTTAACTGCAAGTCTTTAACCAATCAGATATAGCTACACTTTTCAGTAATGATAAATTCTCCTACTTACTGGCTTACACAACACTTAGAGGGTAGAAAATTCAATTAAATGTACCAGGTCAATAATTCTGTTTTTCCTGGCCCAGATTCCTTCTGCCAACAGAAAATGTCTTTTTTTTTCCTCCCCCTTTCCAGGATTTGGTCATTTTGAGTTTTTAAATTCTTCCAGATCTCTAGATATGATCATAAATATCTTGATTGTGTTGCGTTGATTGACAGGGTTGGGAAGGATTAGGCAAGGATTACTCAGTGGAACACTCACAATGCCCTTACACGGTCACTAACTGCGTGGAAAGCTGTACTTATGATGTACATTAACAGTATAATGAAATTAATGGTGTTGGTTAATGCGCACGTTTTAAAATGCTGATTTCAAAGTGTTTAAGAAAACGTGGAATTTTACAAATGGACCTGCTTCTAGCATTTGTTCTTTGCCACTGCCAACAAAAACACATCATTTTCGTTGACAGGGTTGAGAGCCAGCTAAAAGTAAACATTCACAAAGAACTTAATCCCCCCACCATACTTTTACTGTGAAGTTCAATATGTACTCCATGCTCAGCCATTTAATGCAAGCAGCACACTGCGCAATAGGCAGTGACATGTGTGAGAGAAGGTCTGATGTTTTCTTACACTGAATTCTGGTTATTCCTCTGGGCTGATGTCACAATACTAATCTCTCCAAGACAAACTCTGTTCTTCCACAAACTTCACTGTTTGCTGGTGAGATAAAGGCACTGGAGTGATATGTTTGCTTATATTAGTATTATCATTTTTTTTTACTGAACTGGCCATAATACATTAACGATTTCTAATATACAGTAACTCATAAACACATGCTCACACACACATTAGTCACTAATTATTGTAGTTGACATTCAATGCTATCTTCATATTAATATGAACGCATAGTATTATTGGGCGCATTTTCCAATGGCTATGATTGGAAAACGCCCTGTTTTGGTACTGCGACATATGCGTGGATGCATACTACCAGAACATACCAGGAGGGAATTGTGAATCCATATCCGTCCTGGTAAGTATTCTAAGCATTCAGATGGCAGGGCGCTCCGGAGCTAGAAGTGGAAGCGCGGTATGTGCATGGAGTGGGGGGAGGGGGTGTAAACTCTACAGTAATAGCTGACTTCAGCCCTTACATACAAATCACATTTCTGCAATGCCCCCATTTTATGTGGAGGCAGTGCAGAAACTTTAAGGTATGTCCTTGGAGTGGCCTACCCGCGCCTGTATGAAGTTTAGGATACAGCGGGAATCTGGCAGCTGAGGTATTGATCTGATCTATTGTGGGTAAAAGTGTGTACATGCCAAACTGACACAATCAAAATTATATTCACAGACTTACATAACTCTTTATACAGCCCATCCAACTTCCATTGCATGTGTATGCATTGTAATCATTGTTATGTCTTATCATTAGTGGATCCCATATACAGGATCTATAGTCATTTTTGCAACATTCATTCTCCGCAGCCTAACCCTAATCATCCACCAGCAGCCTTACCCTAACCTTCACTTCTTCACATCCTAACCCTGCCCCTACTCCTAAAACTAACATTAAAGTAATATTTAGTATAATAATATATAATAATAATGTCCACCTGGTTTTGGGCAAGCATAAACCAATACATCTTAAGCAATTACAAGTGCATTTTTTCAACCAGAATGCATTTTGCAATCACACAATTATACTGAACTTAACCTGATGGAGAATCCTGCAATGCACTTTACACAGATCCTAGCTTGCGCTATTGTAAGTTACACTCCTTTATGTGCACCTGTTTTCTGGAAATGTGTATTGGAACAAAATCATAAAAGACCAATAACCTTATTACACAAAAGTTAAGAGAAAGTGTGCCGGTGAGCCCTAAAAATCCATATAGTATATTAAAAGAAAACATGCATAAAAATGTTAAATAAAGTATTTGGCAATACAACCTGATAATAATACAGTACAATATAATAAAGTTCAAATTGTCCTATTAAACGTTCAATAAATAATTAACGATGATGGTATCATTGCTTTAAAAAAGTGATAATGAAACGCAATGGCAGGAGGTATGGACTGGTTTCATCACATCCAACTGGCTTCTTCTAAAACTACAAGTATTATTACAACAGAGCTGCAGTTGTTCATTGTGAACCTCTTTATTTCACATTGTCATTAAATATTGAACTGTTTTTCTTTTTTTTATATCATATTAGTGCTGTGATTATTAAAGATAATATTTATTTTGTATTGTATATTTTCTCTTTGTTTTAGATTCCCTGAGGGAAACACTTTAAAGGGAAAATGGATTAATGAATATGCACTAGAACAATATTGGAACTAAATTATTTATTATTGAACTTTTTTTTTTGGGCAATTTGAACTTTGTATTACTTTTAGGTTGGCTGACTGATTTACATTTACTTAATGTTTTAGTATGCATGTTTTCTTTTATAAATTCATATATAAGGTTATTGGGTTTTTTGTAGTAGGTTGTAGATCCAGTTTGGGAGCGATGGTTACAGGTCTTTCAAAGTCTTTCTGAATCAGTCACACAGATAACCACTAGTCAGGATAGAGGAAAATGGATTTACTATAACAAAAATTTTCTATAAACATTGTATAAAAATGCCTCACAGCCTAACCATAACCTTCTCCTTAAGCTCTAACCCAATCCTTATACCTGCCACAGCCTAACCCTAATTTACCCCCCTCCCCCAATCGACGCAGCCTGTAACTATTGGGAAATAGCAAAGGTGTTCCTGTTCCCAATAGGACTTTTCTTTTTCCAAATTCTTTCAAACAATGATAGAGCTGCTCAGAGCCATAGGTAGAAATTTTAGCGTCGGGGTAAAAAGGAAAAATGATGCCCCTGATCCTGAAATGCAAACCAATTTAATCTTATATATTAACTTACTGGTTCCCACCTTAATCTTTCTGGGCGGCCTCCCCTTTGATTGTGCTTTGGGTAACTAAATGTGTATCAGGAGACAAATATGATCGTCACCTTTTCTGGAGGCTTTGGCACAGGCATTTTTTCACTATGAAAGGAAAAAAAGGGGGATCTGAGATAGGTGCTGACCTGCACCAAACAAGTTTAACAAATGAGATAAAGGAATGTATTCACACCTAAGAAGCAGAAGCTTCTTAGGTGCGTATATTTAGTAAATGCCCTATTAGGTCGGATACATGTGTATACACACCTATGAATCACACAAGTATGAATCAAGGCCTTGATAAAGAATATTGCTATTCGAAATGCGTCGGCAGGAGTGTGTGTACCATGGGTCCATCCAAGTCCACCTGTTCTTTAGTCCGTACTGTGAGATTCACCCGGGTAGTTATCATTATCCCACAAGCACGGCCTTTTAACGGTGCCTTACTGGTTCACTCAACTGTGTTTTATTATTCATTGTGTTGTCTTCATTTCATTTGTTAATTAAAAACTGTTGTTTTAACCTTTACCATTGGCTCTGTGATTGGCGCGGGTGAGGCTAAAGCGGGGTTTTACCCCCTTAGTCTTTAAAGACCATTGCTGCGGGATCAGATCCAGATATTCACCTATTATATTTCCCCTTGTACCTTTGAATATTGGAAAAGTTTTCTGAAGAACTTGCATCCAACATGTGTCTTTTTCCAACTGAAGAAAAATACATCCTCCGTCCCTGCAGCAGCTCACACATAGTGAATTTTGGAGTGTATGCTGTGGATATTCTGAACTGTGAGTCTTTCATTCACCATTTGTTCAAGACTTTTCAGATCTTATATGCTTGCATATTCCGACTGTCTTTTGACTTATAGTTGGAACCCTATTCGCGGCAGGACTTCATACATTTTTCTAGTTCTATTTTGGTTTAACCTTACGGACTTAGGTTTTTTCACCTTGTATATCATAAGTTTTTCACCTATAAGGGATTTTTATACACAATTGTTTATTTATTTATCTTCTTAGCAATTAGAGCTTTTTTGTTGTGTTCACATAGCACCAGGTTTTCACCATTTTTTGGTTTTTGTATTTCAGTACCCTTTATAGCATTTACCCACGTATTTATTCCACATATGGTATTTAGTTCCCCACACATTATCATCATTGCATGAGCTTCTTATTATATGAGTTCTCCCCTCTCCTTCCTTTTATATAACTTATTTTACCCCCTCCCTCAGGCGCCCTGACACTCACCTTCCTATACACATACCCTAGAGCAGCAGTCTAGTGATACAGATGATATGTTATGTAATACTCTTAATGTGCCCTCACAAGTACCCAAGCCCAAAAAAAATTACAGAGCTCTCTAACAAAATCAACGACTTTGAAAATAGACATAGTAACCTACGTTTTATTGGCATACTGGAGTCTGTTTGAGGCCCATGACTGATAGAATATATCACTAAACAAATTCCTATTTCACTTGACATTTATGATTCCTCAAAGAAATTGCAAGTTGAACATGCCCATAGAATGGGAACTGAGAAACCTGGCCTGCAAGGCCTACCATAGCCAAGTTTCCTGACTTCAGGGCGAAGGAAAAAATTCTGCGAGCATACCGCTAGACTGACACACTTGATATAGATGGTAAATCCATCCTTATCTTTCAGGATTACTCAATGGAAGTAACTCAGAAAACCAAGGTGTTTTTTGAAGTATGCCAATGTTTTTTTTTTCACATTTTTTTTTATTATCGGCAAAGCAATGTAGATAAAATACAATAACAATTTGAATAGTAAAGAAAAAAATAAACTGTGATACAATATCATAACTTAATACAGTATCTTGCAATAGTTTTTTTTTGAGTCAAAGAGTATGCCAATGTTTAATAAAATGCAACCAGTGCTATACCCAAAAAATTGAGAGTGGTGGATAACAGGACTGTATATCTTTCCATGGATCCTTTGCAAGCCAAGGATTATCTGCAGTGACATGATGCCCTGCATGCACCCTAATCCCTGCAACTTTACTGAATAGCTAAGGATGTAATATGAGCTACTAATTAAGGTCCCACACTAAGGGAGGATTGGAGATGTCGGTGGACTGTTGAATTCATGGTATATTTGAATATTAAAGTTATATGTTGTGGGAACCCCATAGTTGTTCTGAATCTTTCAATCAGTTGAATATGAGTTATACTTTATGCATGGAATTCTTTAATTACTTATTGAATTGATGATGTATTTTTCTCTTTGCAACGTTCAATTTTTGGTTACTGGTGCTTCTCAGGACACCTACAGAGAACCACCATTTTGTTCCACATAAGTTCAAAATACCTAATAAAATGTACAGAATGTCTTAATGTTTTACCATACTTACTCCAATTTGTATATGTCTATTTACCTCTTCTAATCTTTTGTTTCATTTGTTTATCCTTCTATGGTCTGAGTGAGAGCCATGAGCCATTGCTACACTTGGTATTGTTCCTGACTATGATGTGGGTGCCCTTTCCTTCCATGAAACTGGAATCTTTTGATGGATCTCAACCACTCAACCAATAGGCCAAAGAACAGAAGGAAAGACCAGATCAGCATCTTCAAACAAGCGGACAAGATTCTTCAAGCAACTGGAGAAGATGACCTGCAAAGCAATAAGAAACTACAAGCAACTCGTCCCAAGAATGATGACAGCTAAACGATGTGTCTGAAAATGTTTTATTTCATTTATGCAACACATAGTAAATTACAAGACACTTAGTACAATACAGGGTGGCCACCGGGGTAATTTTACAGTTAGGGGGCAATATAATCCATTGTAAATGTTTTTTTTTAATGCCCACATGTATGTCAATGTATTTATGTATGTTTTTTTCACACAGTATTTTTTTTGGCACTGGATACAGTGAAGCATGTTTAAAAGGCTTAACATGCTTACGCTGAGATTACTACAAGGCTCAGCAATGCTGAGTAGACAATGCTGAGTACTGACATGTTCCTAAAACTCTTCCATCATGTCTACCACTCCCCATAACACCTGTATCACATGGGTGTCAGAGATTCGCATTATTGGTCAATGTGCACTATCCCGGAGGCTAATTTGGTGCAGTTTTTCTGGAGCTGTCCTTTGATAAGCCGATTTTGGTTACATATCAAAAGATATGCTTAAACTTACCTTTTGAATTATGTTCTGTCAGAGAATTGACAGGGTTTATAGAAAACTCCTGTTAATTTTAAGCTCTGCAGCCAAGAAAACAACTTTACAAACCTGGATAAGTCCCTCAGTCTCCCACCCCTTTTGCATTGTTTAAAGTAAAATTGTATTTTCTCTTTTAAATGGACTGGATATAAACATTGTTGGATAAAGAGAGGAGGACCGAGGGCTTCTTTGGGGTTTGGGAGACGTACATTGATATCCTACAAAGTTCTTTAAAACTCAAATTATGCAACTCAATTCAATACACTACTTGGTACCTTTTGGCGCTTGACTAATTATTTACCTAGTTTGATATGGCGAATGGCTCCTCATGGAAGAGTTATAAAGTTTGTGATGTCCATGTTGACTTTTCGTATACTACTAATACTTGGATTTTTTTTATACATATAAAATACAGTCGATGCACACCTGCATCATCTCCAATATGACATGAATGTATAATTTGCAACAGAGCAAATAAGCTGCATACAGCTACTAATGTACAGTATGGGTGTTCCACCGAGTTAACAGAGCATTCTGTAGTTTGTGTTTTGTTAAATATGTCATGATTTTTTATATGTTAAATTGTATTTTTACTGTTACTTTTGTTTACATATGTTAATGAGAGACCTATGCCGTTACGTAGCACTTTCGACACTGGGGGAGTGGTTAATTGGGTTCTTTATTTTCTGTGAATCGGTATTTCAAATTTTTCATGTGCGCATATTTATGTAAGATCGCAAATTTACTCTTAACTGTGAACACAGTCTTATGATATTGTTGTCTGGGCTGTAATTGTATCCTTCTAGCATACTTTTATAAATGCACTTCTGTAATTTCCTGAACATGACATTTATGTTGTACCGTATCCAACTATTAGCACTGCTGATTATCAAAAATATGGTTTATACTCTGATTGATGTTTTGACATTGTGTACCAATAAAACATTGTTTAGAATAAAAAAAAATGTGACCAAAAGCATCTTGGGCTCATGCATTTCAAGAAAACAACACCCCTATCTGGTTAAAGCTATGATGGGTTGAAATACTATTGAAAAGTTCCTAAAGAAATTTTGTAATAATTGGAAAAGCCTGTAAATCGTTGAACCAAATTGAAATTACAAGGAGCTGGCCACATCGCGACGGCTTTAGTCTTTAGTGCTGAGTCCATCTTCAATCCTTTTGAAGATACAATATGGCTCAGGAATTCGCTGGATTGCACTTCAAAGATGCATTTTTCCAACTTGCCATACAATCAGCGAATCCTGAGACATTGCAGTACAATTCTTGAACCGAATCCAGACTCCAGCATGCTTTCCCACCGTCACTTCCATCTCTCATGCAGGCTTTAGGGCAGTTTACGCTGCCATAAGCCTGTCTTAACTAATGTGTGTTTATCAGCGGTCTGTATGACTGCTGATCCGCACGAGTGTGGGATACCCCTCCCACACTGTGCCATTACCATGCTTCACCCCGCACACCTTAGCAGGTGGAGGGGAAGCACAACTTATTTCTTTCGAAATGGCAACTATGTTTCCTCCAGTCAAATCAGGCCACTTACACACATTGCATGCGTAATTGGCTTGACGTACGTAACTCTAGATCTGGTCCACTGTGTTCAAATATTGTTTGAGAACAGACGAGAATGTAATCCAAATAAATAATAAATAATTAAAAATCGATCCAGAATGTCAGAATTTACAAAATTTACTCTGCAGTTCTGAGTTATTTGCAGCACTGAACTTAACATACTTGATATTCCAGTGGCGCACTGAGGGAGGGGGAATTCTGGTAACCCATAAAATCCCGAAAATGAATAGTTAAAAAAAATGAAACAAAAAAAGCCCAAAATTTGAAAATTCTAAAAAGGGGCGTGGTTTCATGGGTGTTGGTAAAGGGGTATAGCTTCAGGTGTGGTGGTTGTAAAAGGGGCATGGCTTCATAAGTAAGCAGGAAGAATCCCACCACAGTGCTGGAAACACTAACTATTTATATAATACACTACTATATATTATAGGTCTGGGAATAGCACATACTATAATATAAGGTAAGATTTATTGGGTCTGGAAATGATAAATACTATAATACAATGGGATATATTATGGGTCTGGGTTTTGCACTTACTATAATATTAAAAGGATATTATAGGGGTCTGGGAATGGTATATTATATAAACCTATTATTGAATGGACTATTCTTAACGTGATATTGGAAGTCCTTACCCTGGCACTGTGAGTTCTAAACGATCATACTTCAGAGACAATTGATACTTGCCTAACATCTTTTACCATTTATATGCCACATATCATTAATGAATAAAATATCTATTATGTTTGTTTGATTGCCTACTAATTACAATCAAAAGCTAACAACCATACAAAATACATCATGTTGTCGCCATGTGTTTTATTTTATGAATGTTTTTGGAATGTATGTTATTTTTTATATCACATACTGTAGGTGACGTCACCATATTTAAAGACATGGGCCCAGATCCAGAACAACGCTTGTGAGCGAATAAAATCGCCTTTTGGTAAGTACTGCGCATGCGCACCATAGAAAATATGCTCAGTAACGTAGCGTAATTGTGAACATATTGGCCATTCACGTATGTGTCACGTAAATACTTACGTGTGGGTGTGCCAATTTTACGTAAGTCCAAAATACGTCTGAAATACGTTAAGTAGGCGGGCTTGGATTTAAAGTGTACAGTATGGGCGTGCTTAGCTGCGTAAATACGTGTTGCCCATACGTACGTGTGCAGATCACTGCGGTTACGTTGGCAAAAGTTAAGGTAGGGTTTGGAAAGCGTATCTTGACAAAATACGTACGTTCAAGGGGTGTGCCTAGGGGAGTGTAACGAATTTACGCACACGAAAATACGCTACAGGAGTAAACGTACTGCAAATGTAGTTCTGGATCTACCCCATGGACATTTGTTACACCAATACTGGATAACCATCATCCTAATTTTATGATTATTATTATTATTATTATTATTATTATCATTATTATTCCTGGGTCATAGTAATCATATAGAACTGGATCCAGAAGTAATAACGTCAGGGGACTTATTCACATAATTTGCGGAAGTCTCCTGGCAAGTAACAATGGCGTGCCAGATGTTACTGTAGCGTGCCTGCTAATACGGACAAGGGGCCGATTTACACCCACCATATCAACGCCATAGAGGTGGGGATAGGCATTTAAATGAATGGTCAAGGAGGGGAAGGGCGCATCCATAAGGGCACTGATCAATGTGTAACAGTTAAGGTAGCCTTCTGGACACGTGAGTGTCCAGAATTACTACTGATAGAGGGGAGTGACAGGTGACAGGGACATGCACTCCCCTCTACCATGCATAATTACTGACAGAACCTGCTGTCAGTGAGAGGAACAACTGTGATACCTACTTCACTTTGTGTGTTTGACAAGAGGGAATAGAGGCAGAGAGGTTTATAGAGGAAGAAGCAGAGAATGGGGAGAATGAAGGTGATAGTTGATGGGGAAAAGAAAAAATGGGGAGTCAATTCTTGAAATGGGGGCTCACATTAATTATTAAACTGCTACCCTAAATAATAAGCTTCACGTCTGCTTTAAAAACTAAACAAGAAATGAATATAATTATTGGCTTTATTGTGGTCAAATACACAAAAATTCTATTAATACATTTTGGGCTTAAAACACGGAGCAGGATTAAAGACTCGTGAGTTATTCAAGGTAACATTGTCACTATCAGTATAACCATCTAGTGTTGGAACTGTAGGCTCGACCACTTAAATCTGAAAGCCAGACATGGAAGCCATCTCTCTGTTGTCTAACATAACACCCCCTAAGAGATTTCATTCTATTGAGGCCTCATCAACTACGCTCCAGCACATTCTGCAACAACATGAAACTGATCAAGTTCATCTGTAAATCTCCACAAAGGTCACTGACAAAGCTGTTATTGTATAGAGAAGACAGCAAACAATAACATCCCCATATTTATCTTGTGGCCCTTACATATCATTAATCATTTTCAGGAAGCAGCTAGTAGATATGGTTGAAAACACAAATGATCAGAACTAGAATAATGATTTTCTTGCAGAATACAGCATAGTGTCTTCCATATAATGATTAATGGACTGTACAGCCTCAAGAAACTGTATCCCCCTATTTCTAATCACAATTTTTCACAAACTCCCTTTGATATAATCATAGTCTACAAGCTAGCATATCACATTTCACATTGTCATTTTAATTTAAGCATTGAAAAAGAATAATTAGCATCAGTCCTAGAAGGCGTGGTCTATTCCACTCATATTATTACTACAGAATGAAGATTTTATCACAAAACTGAAATGGTGACCTATAGATTTGTATGGCCCAGTCCTGAATTTATATGGTCCTTTGAAATAATTTGCTCAGCTTATTAGGCCCCCTACCTTTGATTTCTGAATGTATACATGATTAATATATTAGGAGAGTCTTAGGGTTAGGCTGCGGGGAAGTGAGTTTTAGGGTCAGGGTGCGGAGAAGGGAGCCTTAGGGGCAAGCTGTGGGGAGAAGAAGGTAATGGAAAGGGTGTGGTAGGAGAAGGGTTGGGAAATACTCACCAGTCCCCACTGCCTCTTCCTACTGGGAATGATCGATTGCTTCTTCTTAGCGAGGCAGAAGCAGTAAATTTCCCAGGCACTTTGATTCTGCCTGGGAGAAAATGGCCCTTTTAAAAAAGGGCTGTTCTATACAGAGACCCACACTCATTGCTAGGTGTCCCAGTTTAATATCCACACATTATTTAGACTTTATCTCACATGTCACACCTACTCATCTTCTTTAAAGACAACATAAAACAAACAAATATAATACAAACAAATTTCAACTATAAAATATAAAAACTATGGAATTAGGGCGCTAGAAAAGGGGTTCTCGACCCCGTCCTCAAGTAGCACTTAATGGTCTCCCTGTAAAACCTGTAGAGCTTTCAAAATGTAACTGTCAGTTATGAGCACAGCTCCAGCAAGGAGATTTTAAAAACTTGGACTGTTAGTGGTACTTGAGGACAGGGTTGAGAACCCCTGCGCTAGAATACATATATATCATTCGGCACACTGTCACTCCTCCTGTTCTAGTATACAGCAACGGTGCCTTTTTAAATCAAAGCAATATCCCTAGAGAAAGGAAAGGCACTCAGTACTGGAGGTCAATGGAGCCACATTGGAGCTATTTATTAAATCACATGCAAAACTACGCAACACACGTACACACAAATGCAAATTTATATATATAATATACATTTTGCCCACTGAAATCATATGAACAAGGTATACCAGTGATGAATCTAGTGGGCAAAAAAAAAGCAGAGCCCAAACTTTCCTGACCATCCTAGACGACCTGTCTCAGAGATTTTTAAGACACCACAGGAACACACTGCACATGTGCAATGTTTATTTCTGTCTAGGCATAGAAATATTGTCAGTCCAAAAAAAAGCCAGCGCGCGCTCCGCCTAGTGAGTGAATATCGTCAGGTCATTGAAAACTGCTGAAAGTCTCCGAAGATGGCACAAAACTTACATCTCCTTATGGGGCCTTGCTGGAATGGTAAGTATTAGAAAACATTCATTTTATGCTAGTCAGGTTTGCCGTGAGGAGTAGCATGCTTGGCTAGTGGTCCCCTTAAATGGGGGAGGGGGGAGAGAGAGAGAGAGAGAGAGAGTCACCAATATGTAATTCATTTTACCATTTTATTTCCTTTGTAAGATGTCTTAATTTAATAATGACAGTTTTAACTTCATTACAACTTTGTTTAAAGTACACATATTAATGTTAAGCATAAAATGTCTGGAATTTTTTTTATAGAAAGCAGTAATCTAAATCAAGTTCCAACATGAGTTCGAGAGATGTGGGGGATTTATATTTAGTCAAAGATGTCTAATACCTTCAATGTCTTACCTTTATTTCAGTTTCATTTTTTCTTCTGCTTTGCCCTATTGCTTTGAAGTAGATTAATTGTCTAATACTAGTACCGCTGGTGATACTTGGACCACTGCCAGGTGGTATTCAGGGCATTTGGGCTGTCAGCAGGTATGATACCAAATGGGCAAGAACATAATTAATAAAAGATCTTGGGGATTAATGGCTTATGTAGGAAATGCGCCTTAAAATCACTACAAAAATATGTAAAAAAGTAAAATATATTTGTAGGTTGTGGGTATGTGTCTACATGATCTGCAAAGTGGTACTTGACTTGATTCCATAGTGGGTCACTGGGTACTCACCAAAAAACCACTGGTCTAATACATAGTTTTTTACACCTCTGTTAGTAGCCCTCTATTTTTCATGACCACTTGAAGCCATCATCCACTTACTCTAGTTTACTCCTCATCCTTGGCAACTTTAGACACTTAAAATGATGTTTACTTCCCAAGAGCAGTGTGTTATCATCTGATTTCTCCTTAACACCCAACGACATTCATACATTTCTATGTATTACATTCTAATGTAGTAACAGTTAAGAAAAACATAAGGCACTGCATAGTGGGAATCCCACACAGCTGTAGTGTCATTGCATGAGAAGAATATAATAGCCAGAAACCATAGTCAGTAGAACATGTACCTTCAATGAGTTGCAGAAGATTAAGATATTGTTATACAGCCTCTGGCTCTGTGTACGAGGACATCCTCTGAACGCTCTCTTTGGCCCCAGGGCTGGGGCCCTTTTCAAGTCCATGTGAAGTTATAAGGAATTTCTAGTTACTCATTACCTCCCAGGCATTAGTTGTGAGGGAAACATTAACCCACATCAATGTAATTTATTTGGTGTTAAAAATTATGTACTAACCAGAAACATACATACAGATCTTCTCGGAACATCACATAAATGTTACTAATGATAATAATAAAATGCTGTCTCTCTCTCTCTCTCTCTCTCTCTCTCTCTCTCTCTCTAGCTTGCAAAGTAAAATAAATTAAATGTTTTTTTTTTAATTTCTATGCATTCCAGCATTCAACACAACCTCAGAGTCAGAGAAATTATTTGTCTTCAAATGCTGTGGTCTGTTTCACTTGATAGCGCTTTTCCCTTTCCTCTTCTCCTCTTCTCTCATTACCAGACATGAGGATTGCTGCTTCTGAGCTGTGATCGCCACAAACTAGCTATTGTACTTACTAGTCGCCGGTGTTTCTTTGCGCTCTTCTCCTGGTGATGCATATGCAGAAGAGCAGAAGACTCAAGCTGCAGCCATTACTAGGGGATATGGGGTTCTGGGGATAGCAAGTCAGGTAAGTATTAGTAAATTATAAAATGACATATGACAGAACTGTAATGATAAATGATTTCCCCCACATTCTTTATGAATGGAGACGTATCTGATAAAGAAGTCCTGGGGCCAGATTTACTAAACTGCGGGTTTAGAAAAGTGGAGATGTTGCCCATAGCAACCAATTGGATTTTAGCTAACATTCTCTAGTATGTTAAAAGAAAGTGAGAGCTAGAATCTGACTGGTTGCTATGGGCAACATCTCCACTTTTCCAAACCCGCAGCTTAGTAAATCTGGCCCCTGGACTTTGGAATATATTCATGCTTTATTAATTTTTCTGGTATGTGTGCTGGTGATCTAAGAGTATAGCTCTAAAGTTTATGCAGTCTTCAGAATCT